>CM035439.1:1826042-2008542 GCA_020310875.1 Ceratopteris richardii | reverse complement strand
GTACCATCAGATTTTCCCTTGATCTTGTAAACCCACTTTGCACCAATGTCATTCTTTCCTTTTCGCAATTCACATAACTCCCAAGTACCATTCCTATGTATGGAATCCATTTTGAGTGCATAGCACTCATCCATTGTGGATCATCACATGAACCTTCAAAAGAAAGTGGCTCTTCATTACATGATGTAGTAATAAGAGAATAATCCACAAAATTTGACATATCATGAATTGTACACCTATCATCAACAAATTTCAAAACCAAGTCAATCTTTTCTAATGCAGAAACTGATAATAAGTTCTTCTTGATGCCTGTCACAAATAAAGCATCTGACAAAGTGAAAGAACTACCATCAGCAGTAGTCAAAATGATCTTAACAACTCCCATAACAGGATAAGAGGAGTTGTTGGCGCATGTAACAGTATTCCCAGTAGGGGCAGGCTCGAGTGAAGAGAAGAAACTGCACTGCGAGGTAATATGTTTGGTCGCCCCACTATCAAAATACCAAACATTTGAGTCTACTACAGACATGCACCACTCATGAGAAGATGGGTCAAAACTGCAGACAATAGTAAACGTCCATTCTTCTTCTTGCACAAGATTAGCAGACTCTGTTTTTGGTGTAGAGGCCTCTGCAACAACCATTCCAGCCTCTTTCTTCTTTGCCTCTTTAGCAGCTAGTTTTGGACAGTTCTTTATGATATGATCATTCCCTTTACAGTACTTACAAAACAATTTCTACGTTTCTGATTTCTTCTCATCTTGATCTTCCTTCTTCGAATGTGCAGAATTAGCAGATTTCTGCTTACTAGTTGAAGAGCTCCATTTTCCTTTGCCCTTCTGACTAGTCAGGAAAGCTTGATCTGCAACTCGCATAATGGACCTGTTCTGCCTGGACTGATCTTCCTGCAACATAACAGAGACTAACTCCTCAAATGATAAGGCATTTGGATTGCCTTTCATCATCAACCGAAGAGTAGAAGCAAAACTCTGATATGAATCAAGAAGACCATTCAGAACGGTTTGTACAAGTGAGCTATTTGGTATAACCTCATCAGCAGAAATCAATTGTTCCTTCAAGTCTTTGATTTTCATTAGGAAACTGGCCATAGAATCACCTTCATTCATGTGCTCACTCTCCAACTATTTTCGGAGGTAAGCAACACGAGCCTCATTCCTAGCTTGGTACAATGTGGTAAGTGTATCCGAAGCATCCTTAGCTCTTCTGCAAGAGTGAATATGAGGAATAATGGCACATTTGACAGACAACTTATCCTCAACAGCCAACATACGGAATACATCAGTACTTTCAGCCATGGTCGGTGACTAAAATACCTTGATTCAGAAAATTGAGTGTATCTCAAAAAGTTAAACAGAACTACTGAGACGAATTCTACTAGACCTGTAGTAGACTTTGAGACGGTTATACTGGTGAACAGAAACCGGTATATACCTTTGGCACAAAAAGATAAAATATCCTACACAAGCGCAATGATAGTGTGTTTGGAGGCCAAAACGAGCTCAGATCGCAATTTTGACACCATAGAGAAAAGATGTTTTGATCTCAAAAACACATTGAGTATGCTCACTAATATTCATGCGATTTTGAGACTACAAACAGAGGAGTGTCGATGGGGCCCTAGATGAAGCGACGACCTGCTCTGATACCAATTGTTGGAGTTAGAGGTCTGTGGAAGCACACAAATAGCACAAGGAAGAAGAAGAAGCTTGGAGCACAACACACAATACCGAATGTATTACTAGAGAATGTACAAAGATAAGTAGCCCATTAGGGCAATAGGCATATATACAAGCCGGGGGAAAAAATCTCCTAAAGAGGGAAAAAAGTGCTCCGGTGGTCCTAGTGTGTTCACACACATCACTACCTAAATATATCAACACTCCATGCATCATTCTTGATAGATGGTCTGCTCTTACATTGGTATTGCCTTTCTTTACTACTACTTCGAAGTGAAACTCCATTAGTATTAGAAACCATCTCACTAGCCTTCCTGTATTACAAGGTTTGTTGATCAAGTACAATAGAGCATGGTGATCAATAAAGAACTTAAATTTATTGGCTAGGAGGTAATGTCTGAACTTCTTTGCTGCATAGACCATCCCTAAGCCTTCTCTTTTAGTTGTAGTGTAATTACACTCTGCTCGATTTAGTTGTCTGTTAGCATAGGCTATTGGGTGATCTAACTTTTCTTTGTCTATGGGTTATGCTAAGATACATCCAATGGTGTAATTAGATGCATCCACATGAATATGGAATGGTTTATTCCAGTTTGGTACTTCCAAAATTGGTGTTGAACTCAATCTTCTTTTCAATTCATTAAAAGTTTTTTCACACTCTTTTGTCCAAACAAATTGAGTCAATAGCCCATATAATGGTTTAGCAATTATGGAGTCTATGTGGATGAATTGACAGTATTATCCACAATGTCCCCTAGAATCTTGCACCTCCCTTGTGCTCTTTGGTCTTGGTAGTTCCAAAATAACTTTTATTTTGTCTTCATTAGTTGAGATGCCATTTTTGGACACAATATGTCCCAATATTTTACCTTGTCTGACCATGAAGACACACTTCTTTGGATTCAGACAGACTCTATATTGTCTACATTTGTCAAATAGTTTCCTTAATTGGGGTATGTGAGCTATGGATTGAGACAAGTAAGTACATAGGCGATCCACTTAGACTTCCATGATTTTCCTTAGAATTCCTTGAACACATGAGACATTAATCTTTGGAAAATTTCTATGGCATTGGTCAAACCAAATGGCATAAACCTAAAAGCCTACATTCCCCATTTAGTAGAAAAAACGGTCTTATGTTGGTCTTCAGTAGTGATTGCTACCTAATTGTATCTTCAGAACCCATCAAGGAAGTTGTATACTTCTTTGCCTGCTACCCTTTTTGTTGTTCTAGGCTAGGATAAGCTCCTCGCTAAGAAGTTCCACCTCCTTAATTGTCAATCCGCGAAAGAGATATGAGTGATATGAAGATCGTGAATGCATGAAGTAGTGAAGGTGAAGGTGAGAAGCATGAAAATGCACACACACATACACACACATATGGAAGAGACAAGTGAGACACAATGAAAGGTAGAAAGTAAACTCTATTTCTCAAGAACACTATTAAAAGCTCAAACTAGCTCCAAACTCTAACTTGCCAACCTCCAAAATGAGCTCTCTAGCTCTTTTTATAGATTCTAGACTAGTTTTACCGGTTTTACATCTTGTGTCTAGCATAGTTAAAAAATAGGTTTTCGGGGTCATTTGGAGGTCTAAAAGAGATCTAAAAGTTACCAAAATTGGTATGATTGTTCTACCTAAGCTCCTCAAGCTTGAGGAATCCTTGGCTTGCACAAAATGGAGCTATTAAATACAAATTTGGGTGTTTTTATGATACATATGTTAGAAAAGTGATGAAAATCAGTATTTGGAGTTTTGAAAAAGTAATATCAAGTATATTTCTTTGAAAAAAATGATTGCATGTGTCACTCTAGCAGAATGGCAAGTACCAACGTGAGGAGCTTCACCTCATAAATGTCAATCCGCGGAGACGTGAGGACCGGTATGAAGACCAAGAGCAAGTGAAGTGCACAAGTGCGTGAGTGAAAGCATACAAACATGCACACACATACACAAACACGCACAAGGTAAGAGCAAAGAGTGGAACAATGGAAGGACTTGAATTACAAAAGAACTCTCTTACAAAGCTGAAATCTACAACAAGCTACCCCCAAAAATGAGCTCTCCAGCTCTTTTTATAGTTTTTTGAGTAGATTTGGCCCTGTCCAGACCTAGTGTCCAGTTTAGTTGAAAATTAGGTTCCAAGGCTTATTTGGGGGCTCAAACGAAGTCTAAAAATTATGAAAATTGGTAGGATGCTACTTCTAATACTCCTCAAGCTCGAGGACTACTCGGCTTGAACAAAATGGAGTTGTAAAAATGGAAAATGGTATTTACAATGGTTTTTAAGTGACAAAAGTCACTATATTTATAGGGATTTCTTCTGAAAATTTGACATGTGCTTCTTGGAGCTCCCTACTTGCTCCCCTTTCTTGTGTATCCACTTCTTTGATGCGCTTCCATGCTTTGTCCTTGACCTTGAGCTTCAACACTCCCCCCCCCTCTTGAGTCTGTCGTCCCTGACAGACCCTTATTGTAGTGGTTGTGCCATGTAGTACATTGAGGGGTAGTGTCCTTCATGTACCAGTAGGAGCGGTCCATCTTCCCATTGTAGCTTGGGCAATTGTTTGGTTCATCATTTTGTCATTGGGACCTTTGTATGGACTTCATCCATGTATTCCAGCTGGATGGTGTCTTTGTGAGCTTTCAAAAATTGTGAGCTACTCGAAAGAGGTTGTCAATGTTGATAATGAGCAACTCTCGTAGTGGATTGATGTTTGGCTCTTGTTGTTGGCACCGTGATGTCCTTTGGTTCTGCCAAAGATGGCTCCCCTAGTTTCCATACCTCATGACCCATGATGACTGATGGGTAAGTGCATTAGTGCATGGGTGGGAAGAAGAATGTGCCTTGTGCACGGCCTTGTAATGTAGCCCTATGCATGCATACTTGGGAAATGCATTGGAAGAATTATGGTGCAAGAAGTTGGAACTTGAGCTATGTGCTCAAGGGTAAGCCGATGAAGAGGCTTCCTAATCGATCATGGTTATGTTGTTGTTGAAGCATACAATTCTTACCATGGTGAAAATTCCGTCGATCTCTAACTCTTCGTGTTGTACTTCCATCATGATGATTGACCATCAGCTTGTCTTCCGTTGTTGATGGTTTGCATTGGGGATTCGTCAAACACACACGCCCATCATTTCTTTCGTTGCTTTTTCTTTTCTTTTCTTTTTTAATAACAAGGTCACCAAACAAGAAGAAAGATGTTAGTATCAATGAAATATTTTACATATGTCCAATGTGTTATATGTGCCTAGGATTCTCAGTTGTGTCTATGCACGGCCGTGTAATGTGGCCCTAGATTAATGCATACTTTGGAAATGCATGACTTGAATGGTGCAAAAGACAAGGTTATGCCAAAGGCACATGGTTGTTGTGGTCGAGGCTTTTTTTATGTTAATTCTAGACTTGATTCGATCTTTGTTTGGAGGTGTTGACTGAATCTTGCAATGATGTAAACCTCCTTATAGGGATCCATTTGAGAATGGTACGTGGCTTTGTGGAGATCACTTCTGGCCCCTTCATCATGGAATGGTGTCTAAAATTTGGTATCCAGCGTGGTTGGCTCTTTGATTTTGTGGAAGCTGCTGATACTTTTGGCTTCCAAACCCATACCCTTTTTGGTTGCCTTTTTATGATTGTCGAAGAGGTGGGCTGATCTGCTTTGGTTCTTTGTGCGTGGTGTTGACCCTTGCTTCTCCTTGGCATCTTTGTGGAAACTTTGCTTGTGAGGGAGATTTTTGGTGTTTGTGCATGTAAGAGTGTCTTGGGTACCCACATTTGTAATCGCCCTTGTTGAGCTGCAACTAACTTCTTGGGCACCCAAATTTGTACGTTATTATGGTTGGCCTCTCTCGATTGCTTTGGTACCCAAATTTGTCGAAGACTATAGGATTGAGCTGGTCTTCGTTTCTTGGTGCTTCTTTTAGCATGGTTGACTTGCCTGACTGGGAAGGGTTGTGGCAAGGTTGGTGGTTGTTCGCCTTTTTGTATCCAAATCTGCGTCATGCCCTGAGCTTCGTTCTTCTTGAATTCCGTCTGTCTACTTGATATAGCAGATGTCATCTTTGCGTGCCTCTTTGGTCGAGTTACACTTGCATTAGTATGTGAAGAAGAAGAGGAGTTTGCTGGCCTTTGAGCTTTTGATTCCATGATTGAGTCCTTTTGGTTCGTAGGGTTTTTGAAACACACGACATTTTCTTTACGAAGATTAGTTTCGGAAGAACTAAGAGAATGTGTGCTACTTGGCTTTGTGCTCATGCGATTCTCTAATTCTAATGTGATACATTGTTCAGGTGCCCAAACTTGAAGGAGTTGATGTCGTAGGTTCAAGTTGACTGCATGGTCGTAAATCCAATCTTGACCCAGGACAAGTGGCTCTATAATGTCTTCATCATGACATACTAGCATTTTGACTTTCATTGGAACATTTTGAAGGTAGATGGGAAGTTCCACCTCTCCCAAACAAGGGGTTTCCACACCTCCCAAACCTATGAGATAGGCTTCTATAGGCTTTATGTTCAATTGCAAGCCTTGATAGTATGAAAGTCTAACTGCACTAATTGCTGCACCTGAGTCAATCAATGCTCTCACAGTCCTTGCATTCTTCCCTTGTCCTATCGCTATGGTCACAAAGGGACGTCGATCAATTATTCGAGAAGCAATTGCACTTGATGTTTGACACATGGCCATGTGGTATCTTGGGGCCTCATTATTGATATCTAGGCCTAGGCGTCTTAACTTATTTCTCCTAATGCGTTCTCTAGCCTCTGCCTGTGCTTCTTCTCTAACCCTTAACTCTTCTTCTTTTCGCTTCTTAGCAGTGTTGAGTCTCTGTAGCATATCCTCTGTAAGAGGTTCTTGATATAGCTTGACTCGACAACCACTAATATAGTTGGGCAAGATATCACCTTCTAGTGTGGCCAATTGAACTGCACCGCTAGTGGAAATTCTATTGATGATCATGGGTCCATATCCTCTTTTTTCCAATTTACGAGCATGTTGCTTTAGTGTATAAACCAACACCATGTCGCCCTCTTTCAAGCCTTTATCTTTGATATGTGCATCAAAGTATGCCTTTTGTCGTTTCTTTGCAGCATAGATGCCTGCTGCTGCTCGTAGTCTTGTCTCACCTAAGCATTCGAGATGAAAGATCCTAGAGGATAACTCGTGTCCATTCCACTCATGCTCTTGTGCTACTTTTAAAGTTGGGATTAGGAAGTCCAAAGGTAGCACAACATTTTGTCCGAAGACCATCTGAAATGGGGTTGCATTGAGTACCGTTTTATAGGCAACTCGATACGCCCAAACAACATGATGGAGTTGTTTGTCCCAATCAGAGCGTTTATTATTTACGAGTTTGGTTAGTACATTACATAGGATCTTGTTTGTGCTCTCAGCTTGTCCGTTAGCTTGTGGATGATAGGGGGCAGGCTTCTTATGTATCACCAAGAACTCTTGGAGGAGATTTTCAATGACTTCATTCAAGAAGTGTGTTCCTCTATCACTTACTAACTCTATTGGTAATCCATATCTTGTGAACACGGTCTCGAATAAAAACTTTGCTATAGTTTGAGCATCATTCTTTGTTGTGGCTTTGACTTCTACCCACTTTGTGAGGTAATCTGTGGCTACAATAATGTATTCGGCATGGGAGTTTCTAGCTGGGGGGTTAATAGGACCTACAAAGTCTATGCCCCACTTCGAGAATGCACGTCCTCCCATCATTGGCCTCAAAGGCATCTCATCTTTTCTAATTGGGTACTGGGCACGTTGGCATGTGTCACATTTCTTCACATAGGTATGTGCATCCATATGAAGAGTGGGCCGCCAAAGTCCTGAGAATAGAATAGTCTTAATTACTCTATCAGGACCAAAATGTCCACCTGCAACACTGCTATGGGCAGTTTCTAAGATTTTCAAATAGTCTGATTCGTGAATGCACAATCTTAGGTAACCATCTTTTCCTCTCCTATATAGGTTGTCCCCTACAAAGGCATAGTCTTTAGCCTCTTTCTCCAAGCTTCGTCTTCTTGCTAGACTAGCCTCGCTAGGTAATGTTCCTGATCTCATAAATTCTACCAATGGAGCACTCCAATCTGGAATTAATGATATGTGATAAAGAGTCGCATGCTCCACCGGGGGTCTCTTTTGGCACATTGGAAAATTCTTGATCCACTCATGAATTTCTTTGTCTATACTAGGCCAATACACTCCTAAATGTTTTAGATTTTGCAGTGTTCGTTGTTCAGAATAGTGATTCCCTAGAAATCCTTCATGGGCTTGTTGCAACCAACTACTATGTTCATCATCCTCAACACAACAAGCTAGAACACCTTTTGTATCTTGTTTATACATGCTTCCTGCCAATATCTGATAGCTTTGTGATCACACAATTTCATCCTTGTTCGTCTTCACCTTCTTATTTGCAGGTCCAAAGGTTAGGACTGGTACCAACTTATTTGCCCATTTAGGAACAACTTCTAGATTGAACAGATAAGCATCGGGCAATTCATCAGACACTCCTTGCGGTGGCTCTCCTGAAGTGATGCGAGAAAGGTGATCTGCTCTGAGGTGGGTCTTACCTTGCCTAACAACCACTTCAAAGTCATACTCCATTAGTAAGAGGAACCATTTTACTAAGCGTCCGATGTTGCAAGGTTTATTGACCAAGTATAATAAAGCTTGATGACCAGTGAAAAATTTGAACTTGTTGGCCAATCGATAGTGTCTAAACTTCTTCACAGCATATACCATGCCTAAGCCTTCTCTCTCAGTTGTTGTATAATTTCGTTCTGCAGCATTTAGTTGTCTGCTCGCATATGCTATGGGAAAATCTAGATTGCCTTCACTTGTGGGTTGTGACAACACACATCCGATTGCATTATTGGATGCATCCACATGTACATGGAATGGTTTATTCCAATCCAGAGTGGCCAGTATTGGTGCTGTGCACAAGCGTCTCTTCAGCTCATTGAAGGACTTCTCGCATTCGTCGTTCCACTCAAACTTTGTCAACAAGGCATAAAGAGGCTTAGCTATAATTGCATACATGTGAATAAACCTACGGTAATATCCACAATGGCCCATAAAGGCTTGTACCTCTTTAACATTCCTTGGCCTTGGCGGCTCCGCTATGGCTTTTACTTTGTCCTCATCTGTGGATATGCCATTCTTAGAGACAATATGACCTAAAATTTTACCTTGACGTACCATGAACACACACTTTTCTAGGTTCAGACACACTCGGTATTGTCTACACTTGTTGAAGATTTGTCTGAGCTCAGGAATGTGACATCTCCTTTCTTGGGAATGAGCACATAAATCGTCCACATATACTTCTAAGCTTTTTCGCAAGAACTCTTTGAAGACATGACACATGAGCCTTTGGAAGGTTGCAGGTGCATTGGTGAACCCAAATGGCATCACACGAAATGCAAAGACTCCCCACTCTGTGGCAAAGGCCGTTTTGTGTTGATCTTCTGTGGCAATGGTTACTTGGTTGTAACCTGAAAATCCATCAAGGAAGCTATAAACTTCCTTGCCTGCAACACGCTCCAATAAATGATCAGTGATTGGAAGTGGATAGCTATCTCTAATTGTTGCGGCATTAACTTTTTTAAGGTTAATACACACACATAACTTTCCATTCTTCTTGGGCACCACTACAACGGGGGACACCCATTCAGTATGCTCAATTTCATAGATGAATCCGGCTTCAATCAATCTGTCGATTTCTTCTTTTATTTTGGCTGCATAGGTGTCATTATATGTGTAGGGCTTCTGTTTGGTAGGCTTGGCATCTGCTATCATGGGAATCGTATGAGAACAAACTTTCGGATCTACTCCCTTCAAATCTCTATAGTGCCACGCAAACACGTCCCTATACTCCCTTAACAAGGCTACCAACTCTGCTTCCTCTTCTTTACTTAGGTCGTCTCCTATGTATGTACATCTCTCTTCATTTTCTTCAATGGTGACTACGACTTTTTTGGTCTTTTCTTTGTTATCATATGCTTCTCCTATTGTGGCCTCTCTCTTAGGCATTCGTACCAAAATTTTTCGGTCTTCAACTTCATATTTCTTGAAATTTTCTGGTGCCTCAAACAATGATTCCTTCTCTTCTTGTTTCACTCCTTGTCTTTTCTTTTTCTTTTGACCTTCTTCACTTCCATCCTTTGAATTGACAGTTTTAATGCTTGTGAGAGGTTCTTCTTCCTTTTGGGTAAATACTCCTATGTCTTTTAGATAGTGCTCCTCTGAAATAAAGCAACTATCCATCACAATGGACTCTAGTTCATCATCGTTCTCTTCTTTTTCTATGAAGTCACTAGGGTCACATTCTTCGAGCAAGGGCTGACACATGAAAACTGAGTTATCATAACCCTCCTCATCACAATGAGGTGTCCATTGTTCTTCATTGACTGCAATGTCCATGGTAGCTAAGATTTTTGCCCAGCCATGAGGCTCAAATTCCTCATCTGGAAATATCATTGGTGTATAGGCTGGGTCTTTAACTGGTCTATCTCCTTGAGAAGTTCCTTTTTCTCTCACTTTTAGGCGTTTCTCCTCTTTGCGACCTTGCACATCCACAAATGAGTATCTTCATGCATCCAGGATGTCTCAGATGAACTTTTAGAATGCATAGAGATCGAATCTTCTTGCTCCTTGTGGATAGACTTCCACTGTAGGGGTGGTACATCTCTGAAGGTGTAATCCTTCAAATTTACCTTGGTTGTGACCCCTAAGCATTGCAAGTATAAGGAGTTGGTTCCCCAATCCTGTACAACTTGCAGTTGTCGTAGGAAGGGCCTCCCTAGGATCACTTCGTAGGTAGTAGTTTTTCCAAAGTTACATATAGCAAAGGTGTGCTCAAACTCTACACCACACGTGGTTAGAGTGATCCCTTCCACCAATCCTAGAGGTCTTTCAACATGGCCGTCAGCCATCTGAAGCTTCATTCTAGTTGGTCTTAATGCAGGTTTACCCCATTGCTTCCATAGGGAGGTGGTCGCAATAGCAACACCAGCACCTGAATCTATGATTGCTTTGGTTGTGTAACCTTGGTAAGTGATCGGAAGATAAGTATTACCTTCCTCACCTTCGCTCATGTCCTCTATTTTGTCTAGAGGTATCTCTGGAACTTTCTGGTTAGAGTCTGCTTTTGGCATATTGGACGCAAGTTCTGGAACCTGATCCTTCACATGATTCCATAGCTCAGGTTTTGCTTTGAGCAGCTCTTCCACAGTGAGATGACACTGAACCTTAGTGTTCTTCACGACATCAGTATTTCTTGGAACTACGAAGTCTTCGTGTTTTATCAATATTGTGGGAGCTCTGATTTGGAGAGATTTAGATTCCCATGGGCCTGTGAACTATGGCAACTCTTGTAAAGAATTGGATTCTAATCTTGAACTTTCTTCTTCTTGTTGCTCTACTTGGTCTCCATAAATAGATGGAATGTCTTGTGGGAATTGATCATGACGATCATCAATTTCGAGAATAGGAGGGGAAACATCCTTCTCCTTGGCCCATTTCTCTTCTTGTATTTCTTGCAAGAACTTTTGAGTGTGCTGTTGAATTAAAAGAGGTTCTCCCTCATCTATGGAGTCAGGAACATAGACTTTCTGTGGTGATGAACTTTCTCTTTCAACAGTAGGTTGAGCCTGTGGAGGTAAAGAAACTTGAGGTTTATTTACCAACTGCTCTAATCTATCTAGTAAGCCCTGGAAGTGCAAACCCGGCGTAATAACATTCGTCTGATTGAATGATTGATTGGCCTCGAACATAGCTTGAGCTAGTTCCACCATTTTTATGCACATTTTTGTCCGTTCAATCTCTAAATCTGCTCTAGGGTAGCTCTTGTCTAGGTTTGCAGGTGTTGGCCCTTCTTGAAGTCGAGCCTGGTATGCCTTGAACATCATGTCCAAGTGTTCTGGGGTTGGATCTGCAAGAACAGATCCTGCTTGTGGTGGTCTATTTACAATGGTTGGTGGGTGGGGATGAGGTGGTGTGGATGGAGCTTTGACATGCGAGGAGCTTTGAGAGGCAATATCTTCTATTTTTGTTTTTGCATCTTTCAGGCTTTCTTCTATTTCAGATAACTTTTTGGTCCACTTACGATTGGCTTTCTCCCTAGTATCCTTCCATGTTCTTGTTTTTCTCTTAGTAGGCTCCCCTGATTCACTTGGCTCTGATTGCTCAGCTAGTTTAGCTTTTTGTAAGGCTTGTGCCCTCGTAATTGCATGTATAGGAGCCACATTATCGTTACTGGAACTTGAATCCCCTACTAGGCCTACCACATTAACGGGTGTAACCTTTGGTGCACTAGAGGGATGTCCGGACAATCTCTCAGGAGCTGTTCTTTGCCACACTCAAGACACACGACTTGTATTGTGACATTTTGCCCTTGTGTCAGAGCTGGTGGGTGGGATGGTTGTTGTCCTGGTATAGGTTGAGGTTGGCCATATCCTCCATGTTCATACGGTCTAGTTGCTCCTCGTGGTCCTGGACAAGGGTTATACCTAGGAACTTCTCTGTCTTGTTCTCTAGGAGGGTACCCGTATGGTCTACATTGGGGTGGTGCAAGTAGTCGTGGTTGTCTATTCACTGGATAGTATTCGCTATTGTGGTTGGGGTACTTTTGTGCACTATAAGAGTACATGTTAGGCTCTTGAGTCGGTTGTCTACTGTAAGGGTAAGGTTGAGATAACCCTAATCCTTCTCTGGTGCAGACATGAGATGGATTATCTCCACTGCAAAGTGTGCAACTTCCTAACATTGGCAATCTCAAGGAAGAAATCTGGTAGTTCCATTGTCCTTGTACCCCTAATTTCTTGGCCACTAACTCTGCCACTTCCTCCACATAGTTCAAACTAGAAGTTTCATTGCTCCTTGTATCCTCTGATTTGGTAAGATCTTGTGTGATTTTGAGATCCTCAGCTATGTTGGCTTCCAAATCTATACATTCTTGAAGACACTCGCTCAGAGTTTGCAACCGTTTTACGTATACTAACATTCTTAATGTTCCATTGGTTAGACCCTCTAAAAATAGGGATATCATTTTCTGCTGAGAAGGTCTCTCTGTCACAGGGCATTGGGTCACGTATTGATTAAACCTTCGTGCTTCATTTTTTATTGTCTCACTGGGAGCTTGTTTGAAACTATGTAGTAAGGATGATGAATTGTGCTTGATCCCTCGCTTAGTGAATTCCCAAATAAATTCTTGGAAGAATTGTTCGATATTGCCAAAGGAATTTAGGTCCAAGGATTGAAACCAAGCTAAGGCTATTCCCATGAGAGTTAGCCCAAAGGATTCATACTGCATGAAAAAGTCATCCACTTGCTCTGCTCGTAACACTTGCTTGAATTCTGCTAAGTGGTCATAGGGCTCTCCTGTGCCATCGTAACGATTTCGCATACATTTGGCCAATTGGATTGGTCTCACTCTTTTGTCTGGCTCTGGAGACTGCATTATGATGGGGACACCTTGGGGTGGTTCTGTCCTAAAGGTAGGTCTATTCGCATTTCCCATTCCCTGGCTAGTGTGGTCATGGGGGTTAATTCCTGGCATGGTGAATTGCCCATGTGGTATATCGGGTATACTACCTTGGCTCATTTGTCCTAACATCACCTTTTCTGTTCTTTGCTGGGTGTCCAATGGGTTTTGAGAGGTAGTTGCATGATCTCGAGCTAACTCTCCTCTTTCATTAATCTGATCAGAATTTTCAGTTACTACATAGATCTGGCCCATCTTGTCCACGTAGACTCCGTCTTCGTACTTGACAGCTGGTCTTGGAATTATCTCAGATTCTATGGTGTTTATCATTCTTGCTACTGATGTGTGTAGACCATCGAGGTAGATGGGTATTCCTTGCAGGTTAGTGGATACGTATTGAAGAGACATCCTATATTGCCCTTCCACTGTGGACATAAGAGCTTCCCCAGGTATGGATCTATGCATGTCTTCAGAGGCCAAGAGTCTCTCCCAGTTAAATGACATTTTTGACTCACTTGTCTATGAATTCAGCATGTAGGGTTAACCATTGAGTTGTGAGTCCCTGACTTGGTTGTGTGGTTGACCTTAGTTGCAAGTGATTTGGTACTTTATCTATCTCTTCCTAAGTATCAAATTGAGCTTAGGTTCATAAGCCTTGTCTACAAGTCCACAATTGTCCTTTGAATTGCTCAAAATCTTGTGGAACCCCTTGCTTCCTAGTCCAACCTGAGGGTCAACTTAAAAATACCCTATCTAATAATCCTGGTTTTTGTTGTACTCCCCACGAGCTTTCCAACAAACCCAAAATCACTCCGAACGGATTTCGTATGAGAAAGTTATGCCAGTTCAGGGTTCTGGGGGTTAAAACAGGGAAACAAGATCTCTCTGAGAACTCAGGACAGGCGATACGATGCCAGATTTCCATGATACGATACCTGTGTTTTACACGATATGATACTACTGAGTGGACCAAGATCACGATACCAAACCACACGATATGATACTGAAAATGGCCGCGATACGATACCACTCACTAGACGATACCACCAAGTCCACGATACGATACCAAAATAGTTCGACGATACGATACTTGGTCTGCTGATGATAGGATACCAAAATTCACACGATACGATACCTCTGCATTCGACGATACGATACCAAGTTAGTGGACGATACTATACTTGACCACTAGATGATACGATACCAGATTGATCACGATATGATACCAATGAGACAGACGATACGATACCAAAAAATTACACGATACGATACTGAGTTGACGATACGATACCAGACTATCACGCGATACGATACTGCACGGTCAACGATACGATACCTGGATCGAGACGATACGATACCATGTGGACCGCGATACGATACCTTTGGGGCGACCGCGATCGCGATACTAGCACTTGACGATACGATACCAGGATGGTATCGTGATACCTCAAGTGGGTGTACACGATACGATACCTCGACAAGTATCGTGATACACGGGAATTCTGGTATCACGATACCAAAACTCAACCGGATACGATACTTGGAGATTTTAAAGCCCAAATTCAAAAGTTTTTACAAATATGTGTACCTTATGTTCTCCTTGTCGCTCCTATCAGCTTGTAGATGCAAAACCACTCTTCAAAGTCACGATATGACACTCACGATACCAGACGCAGCTCTTGTCACTCCGCGATACCACTGCTCAGATTTTTGATGTTCTAGTGGTGCAAATCTTAGTATTTCCAAAAGCGCCTAAGCTCTGAACCCTCTCTGAACTCCACGCATAGCCAAGAAGGAAGAAAAAGAGACGAACTAGGGAATGTATAGTAAAAAAAGGGAAAAAATCAGAGAAGGTGAAGATGAGAGGAGATGGTGATGATGATGATGATGATGAAGAAGGAAAACTCAGAAACTGAACTAAAAATGGTGATTTTTTACCTTCCAACGTCGCTACTCTATGTATTACCATCACACGCTCGTCCTCCAAGCTCTCTCCCCGACAACGGCGCCAAATTTGATGTCACTCTAGCACAATGGCAAGTACCAACGTGAGGAGCTTCACCTCATAAATGTCAATCCGCGGAGACGTGAGGACCGGTATGAAGACCAAGAGCAAGTGAAGTGCACAAGTGCATGAGTGAAAGCATACAAACATGCACACACATACACACACGCGCACAAGGTAAGAGCAAAGAGTGGAACAATGGAAGGACTTGAATTACAAAAGAACTCTCTTACAAAGCTGAAATCTACAACAAGCTACCCCCAAAAATGAGCTCTCCAGCCCTTTTTATAGTTTTTTGAGTAGTTTTGGCCCTGTGCAGACCTAGTGTCCGGCCTAGTTGAAAATTAGGTTCCAAGGCTTATTTGTTGGCTCAAACGAAGTCTAAAAATTATGAAAATTGGTAAGATGCTACTTCTAATACTCCTCAAGCTCGAGGACTCTTCGACTTGAACAAAATGGAGTTGTAAAAATGAAAAATGGTATTTACAATGGTTTTTTAGTGACAAAAGTCACTATATTTATAGGGATTTCTTTTGAAAATTTGACATGTGCTTCTTGGAGCTCCCTACTTGCTCCTCTTTCTTGTGTATCCACTTCTTTGATGCGCTTCCATGCTTTGTCCTTGACCTTGAGCTTCACAGCATGGCTCCTCACGACTCTTTGCAATTACATCTTTACATACTTCCTCTGTATCGATGCCTTTGACTGCCGCCGGATGTACTACCAACACCCCCCTCCCTCTCATGTCTGTCGTCCGTGAGAGATCCTTGTGATGGGGTCTACATAATGTAGTTTTGCAATAGGTCTTGTGTGAGGGTATGCTCAGCGATGCGAATTCCCCATGCGAGATCAGCTTCTAATTTTTCCCAATTGATGGTCTGGGGTTAGTCTAGGGGTGGGAGCTGGTAATGGGTTGAATACATCAGTTGTTCATAGGTGAACAACTGCAATAGGTGTGTTAGGCAGCTTATGAAAACTTCATAGTGATACTCCTAGAAGCCCATCGTAAACATTTCTTCGAAAGTCATCTTATAGCAGGTAAGTAATTGATCTGATAGTTCCAATCATAACACACCCATAGTGATGGCATTGTGCTCATGTCGTATGCAAGATCTCCATTGCCATGTTCGAAACTCGGGGTGTTGACATGTGGTGCTTTAACTCTGTGAAAGATTTTAAATATTATTTGCATCATGTCAAATATTTTGATAGTCATCTTCGCAACTACATCAGTCATGTGATGAAGTCAAGGGAGCCAGTGGTGAATGGTTGCCATCATGTATCCAACTGTTGGAGGGCCATGCAGTGGTGCTAGATAGGGATAGTTCAGCCAATCCTAGCACTGCTTATTGTTTTGAACCTTAATAGCAAATGCAGCCTAAGAGCGATGTCGCGGCACGGGACCCCAACACAAATTTTACTTTAAATGTAGTGGGGCCTTGGTGCATGTATGCATCATTTCCGGATATGCTTGTAAAAGCTCTGAGCACCAATTCGGTTGAAAGATTTTAGCTTTTTTTGCTTCTAGGGGTAGGTCTTCTAGTTCAAATTGAGTGGCGTGTGTGGGCTTCTTCCCGATCTCTTTCTCAATCTCCAAATGGTATTCTTCCATGTATATAAAATAGGGTTTATATTGAAGTTCGTTGATGGATATATACCTACGAGGTGCTAGTTGAGCAAAATAAGGTGATTGCAGTATGTGTTCTTCTATAAGGGTCGTCGCATGGAGTTGAGCCTCTACATGTGCTGAGTGGGTCTATCCAAGCTCTTCAACTGATTTAAGCCAGGCGGGAGTGGGTAGTCCAAAAGTATCTTGCCCCTCTTCGATGACTCGTCCACCGCATGCCGATAGTCGTTCATATGCTTCTTTGTAAGTATCCTCCACCAGAATAGAGATCGTTTCTTCATCAACATGAATCTCTAGTGGGGATTCTTGTTTGGGGGGTGTAAAGTAAGTTGCAAACTGATCCTGGAGATCGATTAGATGTGCCCGTAAGGTAATGAGTTCTCCCAAAATTTCTAGCGGCATGATCTCTTAGACAAGTGGTGGTTGTGCAGGTGCCCGCAGTAATAAGGCTTTGTGATTGTTCTGGAGCTTCTGATATTCTTCATTTATCTTTTCATAATCTTTGAGTAAACGTGCATGATCATCTAGAAGTAATTGCATGGTCTCAGAGGGTACTACTTTAAATCTGTTGGGATTGAGTGTTTCATCATGTCTATCCAAAGCTGGCTCTAAGTTTTCACAATTATGTTCCTATAATCTTTGGTTCTCTTCCTTAGCTACAACAAGGTGTCTCCTTAAGAGTCCCATTTTTCTTATTAGCATGGCATTCTGTACTATCTGAGCATGTAGACGATTCTCGACATCTGTGAAGGCTTCTTTAGTCTTTTGTTCACTTTCCAATTCCAATGAGTGATAAGACTCACATAACTCCTGATGTCGTGTTTTGAGAGAAGCATTCTCAATATTCAAAGAATATAATTGGGCCTAGAGTTGTACGATGGTTCATTGCAAGGCATGGTAGTTACTACCAAGCGAGGCAAATTCATTCCTCACTTGATTCATGCATGTGAACATCTGACTAAATGCAGTGTCTATAGTGGATGAGAATAGTAATGATGTGGTGTGTGAAGATAATGTTGTTGGGATGGTAGATGCAAGGGGAAGGGAAAATGGGGTCGGGGTAGTAAATGCAGTTGTGATAGTAGAAAAATGTGACTTGCGAATAAGTTGTAGTGAAATGGTGGAGGTGAGTGGTGGTGCAATAGGTGGTGAAATATCCATGTCATTGGATGTGGTATCTAGTGCACTAACAGTGAATATTGGTGTGATTGTGGGTGTGTGAGTGGGTGTGAACACGGGATTACAAAAGTGGACAAATAGATCATAGAGTGAGTGTCGTGGATGGTTTGATGTAGAGGGGAAGATAGAGGTGATATAGTCAAGCGGGGAGGTGACATTGGTGAGAAGGTCATTGGGGGTGGAAATGGGAACATAGTGAGAAAAATGAGGAGCTGAGCTTAAGCACACTCTCAAAGAATATATGAGATGAGATATGAGAGACAAATAAGTGAGCAATCCTTAAATCAACAAGAATACAAAGTTCAGTAGTAGAAGCTAACTCAAGCTCAAAACTACTTGAAAAGAACAAAGCTAATAAAACTATCAAATGAGCTCAATGATACAAATGAACCCAATGTATAATGTTCAAGAGTGTGTGGTATACACCACTCCACTTCAGTCCCTAGGATGCACTCCACAACCACAAGAAATGAGTCAACTGTCTCTCAACTCCAGCCCTCTGTCTGTCTGTCGAAAATGCTCAAAAGCCTCTGTTTAAATAGGCATAACTCTCTAATGCGTGGGAGTTTGGTGAAACTGTTTTAGATGGAGATTCTTCATGATATGGGGAACAATTTGCTAAAAAAACCATTTTCAGATGACGCACATAGCTCAAGATACAAGCTTCCAAAGTTGGCCTTCTGGCCGTTTTCAGCAATCTGCCAATTCTCTACCTACCAACTTGCGACCATCATAACTTGAGTTTGGAGATGAATTTGTGGGAGATTTTTGGGGAGCTGATACCTGATATTATGAAGAACATTTCAGCTTTTGAATCAACCAAAAAGGATGCACGATCAGCGAGATATAATCCGTGCAAAACAGCCTTCAGAAAAGGTGTGCTACTGTCCTGAATTTTTTCCTAAATCATAGGAACACTTTTCCAACTTGGCATTGACTTCAAATATGCTTTATTCACGACTATGGCTGATATGGAAAACATAATAAATCACTCTAAGAATATAATGAGCCTTAATAAAGATTTCAACCAATAATAATACTTTGAAGAGATGATGTGGACTTGCATATTCCAACACCTTCCCTCAAGTCCAACATCTTCAAAATGATAAGAACCTGAAATAAAATGCTTGTTGAAGGTATATGAAGATGAGCCTTCCCTTATTTGTTGAAGATGCATGATGAGCCTTCCCTTACTCATGACTTCCTTCCCTTAAGGGAAGCTCCATCATGCCAAATGATGATCTATGCTTGATGAACAACTCCTTGTCGAGAGCTTTAGTGAAGAGGTCAGCCACATTTTCCTTTGTGTTGCAATGGTGTAAGATGATATCACCACTTTTGTATCTTCTCCCTGATGAAGTGCTCCCTCACTTCAATGTGCTTGGTTCGTTGATGCATGACTGGATTCTTTGCCAAAGATTCAGCTGAGACATTATCACAATGAATGGTGGTAGGTTGGTTTTCTCTAAAACCAATCTCATCCAAGTATCTTCTCAGCCAAATAGCTTCACAAGCTGAGGTTGTGAGAGCTTTGTATTCAGCTTCTGTAGAGGATAAGCTGATCGTACTTTGCTTTTTCTAGAACTCCATGAAATAGATCCATTGCCTAGGAAGAAGGCATTTTCACTTATGTTGTTTCGATCAACCAAGTTTGCTGCATAATCTGAATCACTAAATCCATGAAGATTCAATGTATCTCCTTCATAGAGAATTCCAAGTGAAGAAGTACCTTTCAAATATCTTAGTATCCTCTTGGCTGAATTCCAATGAGATACTTTGGGAGCTTGTAGATATTTGGAGAGAGAGTTCACTGCAAAACAAATATCAAGTCTTGTGATGGTCAAATAGAGGAGAGATCCTATGAGTTGTCTATATAGTGTTTCATCATATGGAACACCATTCTCGTCCTTCGTGAGTTTGAGAGTTGACTCCATAGGTGTAGAGGCCGGCTTAGAGTGAGACATCTCAAACCTATCAAGAATGGAAAAAAGGTACTTTTGTTGAGAGATAAATATATCTCCCTTCTCTAGTCGAGAGACTTCGATGCCAAGAATGTAGTGTAAGTCACCAAGATCCTTCATTTCAAACTCTTTAGAGAGTTTTCTTTGAACATCTTTAATCATTGCTTCATTGCTTCCTGTCAACATGAGATCATCCACATATAGAAGAACAATAACAATATCTTTTCCATTGACTTTATAATACAAACTATGATCAACATTGCTTCTTTGAAAGCCTTGAGAGCAAAGATGCTCGTCAATCCTTGCATACCAAGCTCGGGGAGCTTGCTTCAAACCATACAAACTTTTGAGAAGTTTGCATACCATGGGCTCTTTACCTTTGACAATGTATCCTTCCGGTTGTTGCATCTAGACTTCTTCCTCAAGTATGCCATTGAGGAAGGCATTGTTGACATCCATTTGCTTCACCTTCCACTTGAATATGGAGGCAAGGGAAAGTAATAACCTAACTGAACTCATCTTTGCTACTGGAGCATATGTTTCGTCATAATCCAATCCGTATTGTTGAGAATAACCTTTAGCTACTAACCTTGCTTTGTGTCTATCTATCTTCCCTTCCTTGTTGAATTTCAGCTTGTAGATCCATTTGCATCCGATTGCTTTCTTGTTGGGAGGTAATGGACATAACTCCCATGTCCCATTTTGATGAAGAGCAGCCATCTCTTTGTCCATAGCTTCTTGCCATTCTTTTTGAGTACTAGCAGCCTTGTATGTTGACGGTTCGTCATGTTGTAAAATAGAGCTAAGCAAAGCAACATTACTTTGCTCAAAACTTGATGAATTACCTCTTTGATATGTAAGTCTTTGAGGTTGTGTTCTGATCCTTGAAGACCTTCTAAGAGTTGCACGGTGATCTTCATCTTCTTCCTCTAATTCTTCAATGGTTTCCTCATGTGTAGAAGAGGGAACTTCAGCTTTAACTGTTGTTGAAGAGCCTTTATCCAAATCTGAAATTGATGCTGAACTGAAGCTTGCATTCTCATAAAAAATCACATCCCTTGATAGAAATGTCTCCTTCTTACACGGATCATAAAGTTTGTAAGCTTTACTTACATCACTATATCCAACAAAGATGCATTTCCTTTACTTGTCATCCATCTTCTTCCTCTTTTCATCTAGAATGTGAGAAAATGCGAGGCAACCAAAAACTCTTAAATGATGAACCTTAGGCTTGATGTTGTGAAGAGCTTCATAGGGGGTAATGCCCTTCAAGACTTCGGTAGGAGACCTATTCATCAAATAGCATGAAGTGTTGATTGCTTCAGCCCAAAAGATGTTGCTCAGACCTTTGTCTTTGAGCATGCATCTTGCTGCTTCAAATAATGTCCTACTCTTCCTCTCTGCCACTCCATTTTGTTGTGGAGTGTAGCTGCAAGTAAGTTGCCTTCGAATACAATTCTCAAGTAGATAATGGCTGAAATCCTTCGACAAGAATTCTCCTCCATTGTCAGACCGTAGAGTCTTTAGTCTTCATCATGTCATCTTTTCCACCATAGCATGAAAGTGTTTGAAAATCTGAAATACATCAGCCTTGGACTTCATAAAATAAACCCAAGTATATCTAGAGAAATCATCTGTGAAGGTAACAAAATAAATATTACCTCCAAGTGAGGAAGTGTGGGTTGAATCACATACATCAGCATGCACCACATCAAGTATATCACGTGCCCTTGAGCTGCTCTTTGAGAACTTACTCCTAGCATGCTTTCCAAGGAAGCACGCTTCACACACTTTTCCAATCCTTTGTAAGGCTGGAATTCCAATGACCATGCCTTTCTCCTTCAGCATACACATACTATTGAAGTTCAAGTGACCATACCTCTTGTGCCATAACTCAGTAGGCATAATGGGGGCTGCTTTGTCATTTCCCATTGCTCAAAATGCTGAGAGTTCTCCTTCTAACTTGAAAAGCTTTCCTTGCTTTCTTCCTCTAGCAACCACTTTGTAGGAATTCTTCGGATCTTTAATGAGGCATTGCTGGCCTTCAAACTCTATTTTGAGTCCCTTCTCAGTCATAGCTCCAACTGAAAGTAGATTCTTGGTAAGCGATGGTACCAAGAGAACATTGCCGAGTGTCTTTTTCTCTCCCGTTCCCAATCGAATGGTTATGTCACCTTTCCCTACAATGGAATTTGGAGTACTATCTGCTGTAAAGATAGTACCATTATGAGAATCATCAATATTAGAAAAGTATTGAGCATGAGAAGTCATATGAGAACTG
Organism: Ceratopteris richardii; assembly: GCA_020310875.1. Taxonomy (NCBI): domain Eukaryota; kingdom Viridiplantae; phylum Streptophyta; class Polypodiopsida; order Polypodiales; family Pteridaceae; genus Ceratopteris; species Ceratopteris richardii. Next base: position 1,986,295 of record CM035439.1, on the reverse strand, counting down.
GCTCCGCTATCGATCCACCATGGTTCCTCTTTGGGATCATGTGTATGGGCTGCTATCTCTTCTAATGATACAAGTGAAGAATCTTCTTCAAAATGAGTGGACTCATTTCCAACTTCTCCATCCGTGTAGTGGGCTGATCTTCCTCTCCCATTATCTTGATTACTCCTGCAATCTTTAGCAAAATGGCCATACCTAGAGCAATTGTAACATTGGATAGAGTAATATCTACCTCTATCTTCTTCTCTTCCTCTACCTCTTGAGGAAGGATGTCCTCTTTCTTGGAAAGGTTGATTACCTTCATGATCTTGTCGATCTTGGTTGTGAGTGGGCTGATGCCACCCTCTTCCTCTTTGTGTGTTGAATCTTCCTCTTCCCCTTGATGAGAAGAGTGCTTTGTCATTTGATGTATTGACTTCATTGCAGCCTGCCTTTGATCTTCATCTCTGAAAATTTGTTCCATCTCCTCAAGAGATGGCTTCTCCCTCAAGATGATGAGGCCTTGAACTAAGCCTTCATATCCATCTCGCAATCCATGGATGATGATTGTAGAGAGCTCGTTGTTAGACATCTTATCTCCAACATCCACTAGTTGTTGATGTAGATCCTTAACTCTCTTGATGAAGCTTGAAGCATCCTCTCCTTGCTTCCTCGTACAATTGGTAAGTTCAGCCCTCAATGCCACTTGCCTCGAGGTGCTCCTGGACTCATAGATATTCTTCAATGTCTCCCATGCCTTCTTGGGAGTCTTCACATCAAGGAGATGGCTGAGAATGTCATCTTTGACACTCAACCTTATCATATGAACTGCAAACATGGCCTTCTTATCCCATTTGGACAATTCTTCTTCACTTCCAGTCGGTCTATCCATCAAAATTAAATACCAACAATCTTGAAAGAAAAGTAAGGACTCCATCTTTACCTTCCATGTAGCATAGTTGTTGGCATTGAGCTTCTCAACTCCTTCTAAGTGTAGGTTGTGGAGACTTGGTGCCATCTTCAACTGCAAGAAGTTGAATCGAGACTCTTCCCTTTACTCAAATATGCTCACACTAGGCACTTCTAACCTAGGTGCTCTGATACCATGAGAAAAATGAGGAGCTGAGCTTAAGCACACTCTCAAAGAATATATGAGATGAGATATGAGAGACAAATAAGTGAGCAATCCTTAAATCAACAAGAATACAAAGTTCAGTAGTAGAAGCTAACTCAAGCTCAAAACTACTTGAAAAGAACAAAGCTAATAACACTATCAAATGAGCTCAATGATACAAATGAACCCAATGTATAATGGTCAAGAGTGTGTGGTATACACCACTCCACTTCAGTCCCTAGGATGCACTCCACAACCACAAGAAATGAGTCAACTGTCTCTCAACTCCAGCCCTCTGTCTATCTGTCAAAAATGCTCAAAAGCCTCTGTTTAAATAGGCATAAATCTCTAATGCATGGGAGTTTTGGTGAAACTGTTATAGACGAAGATTCTCCATGATATGGGGAACAACTTTGCTGAAAAAACCATTTTGAGATGATGCACGTAGCTCAAGATACAAGCTTCCAAAGTTGGCCTACTGGCCGTTTTCAACAATCTGCCAATTCTCTACCTACCAACTTGCGACCAGTATAACTTGCGTTTGGAGATGAATTTGCGGAAGATTCTTGGTGAGCTGATACCTGATATTATGGAGAACATTTCAGCTTTTGAATCAACAAAAAAGGATGCACGGTCAGCGAGATATGATCCGTGCAAAATAGCCTTCAGAAAAGGTGTGCTGCTGTCCTGAAATTTTTCCTAAATCATAGGAACACTTTTCCAACTTGGCATTGACTTCAAATATGCTTTATTCACGACTATGGCTGATGTGGAAAACATAATAAATCACTCTAAGAATATAATGAGCCTTAATAAAGAGTTCAACCAATAATAATACTTTGAAGAGATGATGTGGACTTGCATATTCCAACACATAGGCCGTGGAGGAATGGGAAAATAAGAAAGGGAAGGACTGATGAATGGATTTAGTAGAATAGGGTAAACTATGGTGGACGGGACAGGGGTGAGGGTTTCTGGTAGAGCTGGGGTTGTTTGATGTATGATAGTTTCAACTACGATACTTACGGTGAATAGCGATGATGGGGGTGAATTGGGTTGTATGGGTGAAATCGGATGCATAGGAGATGAAGGAGGTGCGGATGATGTGGTGTGGATTTCTATGGGGATTGTTGGTTTGATGGTGGAAGGTTGAGGTGGGGAGTCAATGACTATCATTTCTTCTGTTGGCTGTGAGTTTGTTGTGGTTTCAAGGATCAACTATGCTTCTTTTGGATGATGGGAGGATTGGGCATCTGTTGGGACTTTGATATAATGACTTGGTTTGGACATCAAACAGATGTGTCAAGGGTCAAATTGTGGCAATGGCTTCCGCTTTAAGAAATGTGGTGCTTCAACTGTACCAACAGATTTGACTAATTCGTTGAAGCCTTGAATGAAAGAGTCTTCAAATCCTCCACTTGCGAGTTCTTGTTGTAATATTTCTTGTCTTTTCTCTTCTGATAGTTGTCAACGATACAATTTTTGGATTGCTAATGTGTAAGCAATGGCTTCAAAGATTTCCTCTTAAGAGGTGCTACTATCACCTTGAGCTTCGGTTTGTTGCTCTTGCTCCTCATGCTGGTCATCTGCCTCTGAATCAAGACTGTTTTGACTAGCTTCATCATCTCCATCTTCATCGTCTGTCTCTGTTCGATTGTCCTCTTTTGAACTGGACATGACTTGTTCTTGTTGCTAATCTGGTGGTGTAGTGGGATAACTAGGCCATTCATATTCTTGAGAAAAGAATTGTCCTTCTGAGAGCTGAAATTCACTAGAGAATGCGTCGTGCATTTCAAAATTGAATGCAGGATTAATGGGTTCCACCTCCAAGTTTGGTATGGGAAAAGTAAAAGCTTTTGCACTAATCGTGGTGGGAATCTCTCCGGTTTCAATAGTAGTTACTTGAGCGGTGGCTTCTAGGGTAAGTCTTGCACTGGTGGTGCCTTCTGTTATTACGGGACATGAGAGGTGAATGCATATCAATGGCACAGGTGCAAGAGGTTTTGTGGGAAATTGTTGAGGGGATGGTTGTGGGGAAGGAGACTCTAGAACCTGTAAACATGGAATGGAACCTCTCATACACTTTCTTGCACGTTCCTTGCTCAAATTCCTTCTTAGAGGTTCCCTTAAACCACTTCAACTCGTCACTAGTCATCGCACATTCGATTGGTAAGTCATATGCCAAACACATGTAGACTATTCGTGTGAGAGCACAATACCCATGGATAACATGCTTGTGTTCCCATTTTTTTTGGGCTAGGTACAATTGATCTTGAATCCAAGTAGCAAGGTTGATAGTTTGGGGGCATGTGTTAGCTAAGTACAATCCGAACCAAATGTGCTTCTGTGGGATCATGATCCTCAGCAGGGAAAGCAAAATGTTGGATGCAAATATGCAGTGCCTTTGATAATTTGACTGTGATGCCAAAAATGTCTGCCCACTTCAAAACGTCACCTCTCTTCATAGGTTCAGGAGTGAGCCTTTCTCATTTTCTTGGCGTGTGAGTGCCATGGATCTTTAGGGCTTCTCAGATGAGGTCTTTTGAGAGATAAAATTTCTTATAAGGGGGTCATTAACTAGAGAAGGCAAAATGAAAGTTCCCGATAATTCCTTTCGCAAAGGAGCTTCCAGAGTAGTTACCAAGTAAAAACATCTATAGAAATCAGGTTTTGGCAAGGGTGTAGTAAAGTACTCTATGAATCCAGCCCTAGCCCAAACAGGTCATATTTCTTCTAAGTTCTAAAGATCTTCAAACTTACATGAGAAAAACTGATATCTGCCCTACGTGTTACCGCTAAAACAAAGCATCGACTCATAGATGTAGTTCGCATCTCTTAGAGGTCCTGCAAGTCCTTGGAACCAATGTGAGTTGTTGTGTACTTTTTCGGTGCGTCGAAGAGGAGGATCATCGATGGGCATTGGTCCCATAAAGTGTGGTTTCATGGTAGGGAAGGATGCTGCTAACAAATTATCAAAATTCATTACTAGCACGCTGGGGCCATCCTCCGAAATTCCTTCAGTCTGCATGATGATCAAAATAGGTACATAGATGTCCTGCTACAAAAGGATAACACATTAGTATGGAAATTAATTATGATCCAAATAAAGTGATACCACAATCCCTTTTCATATTCGATGTGTAACCCGTGTAGCCGAGTGCCGTGAGGTGGTTTATGGAGTGATTTCTCATAAACTAATGCAGGTCACTTGACATCCTACATGCTTTCGATAATGCATACATTGCTTTTGATGAGATTTCATTACAATTGATGATGGGTTAGTGTGGGTGAAGTTGCAGAAGGTTTAGTGGTTGGTGAATTACTACAAGGGTAAGGGCTAGTCCGGAGATGGGTTAAGTCATGCAAAAGGTGGTGTGAAGGCTTTTGGACGTGTTTTGGCATCCGTTTCCTAAGAAGTGGTGAGTGAGTTTGGTTATTTGGTCGAGATACAAAGGATGATACTAGTACGGATGGTCTTGATGCTTGAAAGGATTTCAAAGGGATGTATGTTACATGAATTGGGTTTTGAGCTTAAAGACAATTCTTGGATACCAAAATCTACGTGGATGTGGGTCGATTCGTCAGGTATTTCTTCACAATCCAAATCTGTCAGGTTCTCATTGATAGAGAAGAAGGTTGAAGGGAGGTTGGATGTTGCCTCTGATTTTGCCTTGACTTCTTCTTGTACAATTCTATGCTGTTAGAGACTATGGATATGTCCTAACCTTTTGGCATCCATACTTGCTTTGTGCAGGTGGCTTTGGTATGTTGATAGTGTTTCCACCTTTGCATCATCTGGTATGGTCATCAGTTTGGGTTCCTAAGTCATGGTTGACTTCTTCATGGTTGAGGTTGAGAGGTCTGGTTCACACTCGACTTTGGAAAAAAAGGGAAGTCCAACACTTGCGTGACCTACCCATTGGGAAATGAGGCATTATGTACCATAGATCTAGGCCAGTCCATAGGAAGTGTGGAGGATATGCCACCGAAGACTATGGTCCCCATTTGTCCGTTGATGTAGTCCACCTGGCCACTGATATGGCCCCCTTCGTGTGCAAAGGAAGACCAAGGGAAGATCTCTTGACATCCTCTTGAGTAGCAACAATCCATTGCCAAGCCCTCATGGGTTGACATTGGATTGATCTAGCTTCTCTGATGGATTTGACCAAAAACCTTTGGGTCCTCCTTCACATTCATTTCATATGGTCTAGGGTTACATCCCTCAGGCGGGGTATTGTTAGGGAATTCAAGCGGTTGTTTGTCTAAGGTCCTGAACTGCAAGGAACCTTGTCTAAGATTTAGGTCCACAAAATGATCGTATAACCAATATTGGCCAAGGATTAGGGGTTCTATCAAGTTGTCGTCATGGCACACTAGGAGTTTCACAGTCGTGGTGATCATGTGTACGAGGATAGGAAGGTCCACCTCACCCATGCAAGGAGTTTCTATGCCTCCTAGACCCTATGAGGTATGCCTCAATTGGCCACATTTTTAGTCCTGAGTTCTTATAGTGAGACTACCTAACCGCATTAGTTGCAGAACCTAAATCAAGTAAAGCTCTAAGATTCTTGTTGTAGCATGACTCTAATGAATAGTCTCCTATCCACTATGATAGGATGAGCAGTTGACTTTACTTAACACATGGCCGTATGATATTTTGGTGTTTCTTCATGATGGTTATAATGTTCTCTCCCTAGTTCTTGTCTTCTTAGTTTCATACATTTAATGCACTCTAGAGCTTCTGCCTGAGCTTCCTCTCATATTCTCTTTTCTTCCTCCTTATGCTTCTTTGCTATGGTGAGTTTTCTAGGCATATCCTTAGTAAGAGGTTCTTGATAAAGCTCGACTCTACAACCACTAATTTAGTTAGGCATTATCTCTCCTTCTAGTGTGGCTAATTGTACCGCTCCACTTGTCGATAGTTTATTAATAATCATAGCTCCATAACCACGTTTCTCTAGCTTTTGTGCATGTTGTTTTAGTGTATACATTAGGACTAAGTCACCTTCTTTTAGGCATTTATCTTTCACGTGTGCATCAAAATAGGCTTTCTGCCACTTCTTGGCTGCATATATGTCTATTGCTGCTTTTAGCCTGGTTTCTCCTAATCATTCCAAGTCCATTATCCTTGATGATAATTCATGGCCGGTCCATTGATGTTCTTCTGCAATCTTAAGGGTGGGTATCAAAAAATCCAAAGCAAGCATAGTGTTTTGACCAAAGACCATCTGAAAGGGAGTTGCATTGAGTACAGTCTTGTAGCCCACTCGATATGCCCAAATAGCATGGTGCAACTATTTGTCCCAATCTAAAATTTTATTGTTCATGAGTTTCATCAATACATTACAAATGATCTTGTTAGTGCTTTCTGCTTGACCATTGGCCTAAGGATGATATGGTGCGGATTTCTTATCAATCACCATAAAATCTTGTAACAGATATTCAATGACCTGGTTTAGAAAGTGAGTTCCTCGATCGCTCACTAGTTCTATAGGTAATCCATATCTCGTAAAGACATTTTCAAATAAGAATTTTGCATTCGTGTGTGCATCATTCTTTTTGGTAGCCTTAGCTTCTACCCATTTAGTAAGATAATCGGTTGCTACTATTATGTATTCACCATGAGTACCTTTAGCAGGGGGTTGATGGGTCCTACAAAGTCTATGTCCCACTTAGAAAATACACGTCCTCCCATCATGGGTTTCAGTGGCATTTCATCTCTACAAGTAGGAAACTGAGTTCTTTGGCACACATCACATCTCTTAACATAGGTATGAGCATCCATGTGAAGAGTGGGACACCATAATCTTGCAAATAGTATCGCTTTGATTATTCTATCGGGGCCAAAATGAACTCCTGCAACACCTAGGTGTGCAGTCTCTAATATGCTCAAATAATCACTTTCGTGAACACACTGTCTTAGGTATCCGTCTCTCCCTCATTTGTATAGATTATCTCCAATAAGTGACTAAGCTTGAGCCTCCTTCTCTAGGATTGAAGTCTTGCTAAGGTCATTCCTTGAGGGAATGCTTTCATCCTCAAGTATGTTACCAATGGTTCACTCCATTCTGGTGTGAGAGACACATGGTATAGCATCGCATGTTCCAGAGGTGGTCTTTCACAACACACTAGGCATTTTTTACATAGCCTATAGACATCTGCTTCCATTGAAGGCCAATACACTAGTCTGTGCAGAGTCTACAATGTATGGTGTTTTGAATGATGTTGCCTTAATACACCTACATGTGCTAATTGCAACCAATTCTCATATTCGGATTCATCTACACAACAAGCAAGATTTTTTTTATTATCTTGTTTATAAATGCTTCCCGTTATTATCTAGTATCTTTGTGACTTGGTGATCTCTCCTTCTTCGATCCTAATCCTAGGATTCTTGGGTCCAAATGTGACGATGCGGACAATAGGCTTGGCCCATTCTGGTGCTATCTCAAGATTAAACAGATATGCATCTAGTAGTTCATCTGCTATTCCTTGAGGAGCTTCTCCCGTGGTTAACTGTGAAAGGTGATTAGCTCTAAGGTGGGTCTTTCCCTTCTTGAATACTACCTTGAAGTCATGCTCCATTAATAATAGAAACCATCAAATCAATCTTCATGTGGTACAAGGTTGATTGACTAAGTTCAACAATGCTTGATGATTAGTGAAGAACTTGAACTTGTTCGCCAATATATAATACCTTAATTTCTTTATAGTGTAGATCATTCCTAGTCCTTTGTGCTCCATAGTGTTGTAATTTCTTTCTACTCCATTTAGTTGTCTACTTGCATAAGCTATGGGAAGATCAATATTGCTCTCATTCATGGGTTGTGCCAACACACATCCTATGGCATAGTTGGATGCATCCACATCTTACTCCAATCTGGGGTCTTTAATATGGGTGTTGAACACAAGCTTTGTTTGAGTTCATTAAATGAGCTCTCACATTCATTCATCCATTCAAACTTGGTCAAAAGAGAGTACAAGTAGCAATGACTGCATACATGTTTATAAATCGTTGATAGTAACCACAATGTCCCATGAAAGCCTGTACTTCTTTTACATTTTTTGGCCCAGGTAAATTTACAATCACTTTCACTTTCTCTTCATCTGTAGAGATTCCATTCTTTGACACAATGTGTCTTAGAATTTTGCCTTGCCTGACCATGAGAACACACTTTTCTAGCTTCAAGTAGACCTCATATTCTTGAAATTTGTAAAATACTTTCCTTAATTCATGGATATGGGTTTGCCTCATGTTCGAATGAGCATATATGTTGTCCACATAAACTTCCAAATTTTTAAGTAAGAATTCCTTAAAGATGTGACACGTTAGTCATTGGAAAGTGGCGGGTGCATTTGTGAGCCCAAATGGCATTACATGGGATGAAAACATGCCCCATTCTGTGGCATATGTCATCTTGTGTTCATCTTCAGGAAAATTGGCTACTTGATTATAGCCTAAGAATCAATCAAGGAAGTTGTAGACTTCCTTGTCTTCAACTCTTTCCAATAAATGCTTCGCGATAGGGAGGGAATAGCTATCCCTAATCGTGGCCACATTAACTTTTTTAAGGTTAATACACACATGCAATTTTGCGTTTTTCTTGGGCACAACCACAATGGGGGACACCCTTTAGGTATGTATTTCATAAATAAATCTTGCTTCTATCAATCGATCTATCTCTTCTTTGATCTTGGCTGCATAATTATCATTATAAGTGTATGGTTTCTGCTTAGAGGGCTTAGCCTCGGGGGTCATAGGGATCCTATGAGAGAATATATCTGGGTCTACACTAAGTCCTTATAGCTCCATGTGAATACATCTCAATATTCTCTTAATAGGGCAGTTAACTCCTCTTTTTCTTCTGTCAAATCATGTCCCATGTAGGTGCATTTTTCTTCTCCTTCTTCAATTGTGACTATGATTTTCTTGGTTTTCTCTCAATTATCATATGCTTCTCCAATGCCAGCTTCTCATTTAGGCATTCAAATCATGATTCTTATATCTTCAATTTCATATTTTTTGAAGTTCTTTGGTACTTCCATGAGTGGTTCTTTTTCTTCTGTTTTATGCGATTTCTTTCCTTCATTCTTGTGTTCACTTTCTTTACATCCTATGAGAGACTTATTTTATTCAGTTTGATTTTGCCTTCCCAACTTAGGAGTCATGGCTTCTACAAAGTAAAGATACTCCTCTTCTATCGAGTAGAAGGGTTCGATGATGATGGACTTTAGGTCCTTGTAAGTCGTCTCGTCTGATTCTTTAGCCACTTCCATGCATTCTTCTACAATAGGCTCTTCCTTGAGGGGCTCAATCATAAAGATGGAAATGTCATTTCTGTCCTAATCATAGTGAGGGGTCCATTGGTCTTTGTTCACTGCTATATCCATGGTAGCTAAGATCTCTGCCCAACCATGAGGCTCAAATTCCTCGTCGAAAAACACTATATGTGCATAAGCAGGATCTTGAATAGGATGATGTTCTTAACCTAAGGTTCTGGCTCCTATTTGTTCTTCCTCTTGTTTGGCTACCTTACACATCCATAGGTGAGTGTCCTCGTGCAACCATGATGGGTCTGATTCTAAGGAATGTATTGATTCTATTTCTTCATGGATCCCATGGATGGTATTCCATTGTATTGGGAGTACATCATGATGGGAATAATCCTTGAGATTAACTTTGGTGATCACTCCCAAATGTTGCAAGTACAAAGAATTAGCTCCCCAATCTTGTACAATTTGCAACTTTCGCTTGAATGGTCATCCTAATATCATCTCGTAAACATGACTTTTTTCAAAGTTGCAAATAGCAAAAGTATGCTAAAATTCTACACCATAAGTGGTGAGAGATATGCCTTCTAGTAATCCTAATGGTTTCTTGATGCGTCTGTCAGTCACTTGTAGCTTCATTCTTGTGGGTCTTAGTGTTGGTTTACCCCAATGTTTCCATAAGGTGGTGGTAGCGATGGATACTCCAACTCTTGAATCTAGGATGGCTTTGGTGGTGTAGCCTTTGTGGGTTATTAGAAAATAGGTATTACCTTCCTCTCCCTCGCTCACATCTCCAACTCTTTCCACCTTTATTTTCGGTACCTTCTTATGTGATCCTTCTTGAGGGTGGGTGGTAGCAATCTCTGGGAGCTAGTTTGCTACATGCTCCCACAACGCAGGTTTAACCTTCAACAATTCTTCTAAAGTGAGATGACATTGCACTTTAGTGTTCTTGATTACTTCCATGTTTCTAGGAATTATTGATTCTTCATTGCTGACTACTATGGTGGGTGCTCTCATGCTGGTAGACTTAGCTTCCCAAGGTCCGATGAACTGAGGTAATTCTTGTAAAGAGTTAGGCTCAAACTCTATGTGTTCTGTAAGTTGGCCTTCCTCTACATTGTCATAGATAGAGGGTATGTCTTGGGGGAATTGTTCCTGCAAGTCATCTATTTCTTGAATAGGAGGATGGATTTCTTGCTCTCTTATCCACTTCTCCTCTTGGATTTCTCTCAAAAATCCTTGTGAGTACTTATGTATGGAAGAAAATTTTTCTTCACTCACAATGTTTGGCACTTGAGACAGGCATGGTGCATTACCTTCTCGTGTCTCTGGGACTGTAGGGTTCTTCTGCAAATTCTTCTTTTCATTGCTAGCGATCAAATATTCTAACCTCTCCAATAGTCCTTGAAAGTGTAACTCAGGTTTTGCTATATTACTCCAACTGATGTATCTAGAAGCTTCGAACATGGTTTCGGCTAGTTCTACCATCTTCATACAAAGTTTAGTTCTCTCAATTTCTAAGTCTTCTCTTGGATAGTTCTTACTTAATTCAACCACCTGGGGTCCTTCTCTTAACCTTTCTTGATATGCTTGGAACATCATATCTAGATTTTCAGGTATGGGTTTAGCTAGAACTGATCCTGATCTCTGAGCTCGGTTCTCTTGATTTGATTCTTTCGAAGTTAGTTCTAACATTTTGGCTCTAGATTCCTTAAAAATTCCTTCTAATTCACTTATTTTCTTACTCCACTTTCTCTTGATATGTTCTCGTGAATCCTTCCAAGTTTTAGTCTTTCTACCACTAGACTCTCCAACTTCACTTGTCTCAACTACTTTGTCAGGATTGGGTTGTTGATTTTGTAGGAGCACTTGGGCTCTTGTTATAGCTTGGATAGGTACACACGTTGGATTAGATCTGTCTCAGGTGTGCACAATACCTATCACATTTATGGGTGTCACTTTAGAGGCATTAGGAGGATCCTTAGGACAGTCTCTTATGATATGCTCTTTACCACATTGAGCACAAAAACCTTGAATGTTGTAGTATTGTGCATGTGATGTTATTGGAGGATGTGGGCAATCCTTTATGAAATGATCTCCTTGGCACCTAAAGCATGATCCTTTAGGGACCTCTGGTCTCTTCATTATCTCAACTGGGGTCGTGGGTTAGGGTTATCATACATTATATTGGCATAATCTCGCTCCTAGTTGGGTTCTAATGGTGGACTAGCATATTGATATGTTTCCATGTGTTTTGGTGACCACTAGGGTTGGCTTGTGGTTGTGTCACATTTGATCATATGTTTCCATATTGACCACTAGGGTTGGCTTGTGGTTGTGTCACATTTGGACACACATTTTCCATATGATCACCACCATAGGTGTAACAATTTTTGTTTGTTGTTAACCTAGGCATCTCTTTACTAGAGACTCCTAGTTTCTGGGCCACTTTTTCTACTAGGTCTTCTATCGAGAGATGAGCTATGTGAGTCTTTGTAGACCTTTGAAAGTTCCAATTCATCTCCTAGGTTATCCTCAATGTCTATACATATCTATACACATTGCTCTAGGGTTCTGGGTTCCTTTAGATAGACATAGGAGCGTAGTTTAGAGCTCAAGAGGCCATCCGAAAACAAAGAAACTTGCTTCGCCTACGAGGGAAGTTCTTGTATTGGGCATCTCTCGACATATTGTCTAAATCTATGTCCTACAAGTCTAATGGTTTCTTGAGGGGTCTGTTTGAAACTATGGATCAATGAACAAGTGTTATGTCTAATTCCACTTTTAGAGAATTCAATGATGGAGTCGTCTAACAAGTGATGGATGTCCCCAAATTGCCTTTGTTGCAAGGGTTGGATAGATACCAAATCAGCAAAATTAGGAATATTTTCCCTGGTCTGTATAGAAGTTCTAAACTGCTTATATGCAGCTCCTAAACCACGAAGGCACACTTCCACCTTATCATCATCATCTACATTCACGCCAATAGATGCAAGTGACTCACATATGCTTTTGATTTTTAGAGTGTAGTGACATGCTCTTTTTCTCCAATGTATGCAGCTCGTTCTTGAGTTGCAATTTCCATGCCTTTGTATTGGTCTCATACAAAGTGACCAAACTGTTCCAAGCTTCTTTTGGAGTCTTGGCATCCTGTATGTGTCCAATCATGCTATCTTGTATGCTAACAGATAGCCAATCCATTACCTTTCGTGCTCCTTGATTCCATTCCTCATATGCTCTTAACTGTTTTGCAGTCCGATTCCTTTCTGGTAACTGCGGAGCATTTTCATTCTCTCCTTTGATGTACTTCCAGTAGCCTTTTCCCATCAGGAAATTCGTCATTCTGAATCTCCAAGCATGGAAGTTGTTCTTGTCCAGCTTATCGCTCATAAGCTGACTCATTCCATCTGCGTTTACCATTTCTGCAACAATTCACAACACCGCAACACACTACAAGCATCACTTCTGCTTGGACACTGTCTCACTATGACGTGACAATTCGATCGCAGAAAAACACAGTTTTCGTGTATCAACGGTACACGGAATTGCTTGAAATTCTGGATCTGGAATATATGAGTGTCGCCAAACACAACGCAAGTTACAGTTTCTGAAACTGACCTGGTTTTTCTATGGGCCCCACATTGCGGGCTTGAAACGGAGGTCGAGATGGCTCTGAAACTTTGATCTGACAAAAACGAGTGACCCTAAAGGGATAACTCATGAAAATATTTTGAGGTCTTCTACCTTCACGCCGATTTTCGTAGCAAATAGAGGTCGTTTGTGAAATCGCGTTTTCTCCACGCCTTGCCACGTAGTCTTCACCATCGCATTCTCCACGAGCTCTCTACAGCCATGCTGGCTCTGATACCATGTCACGAGGAAGGAGATAAGGAAGAGATCTCACACACACAATCTCACTCTCAAGGAGAATCACACACACAAATTGAGGCAAGGAAGGAGATCTTCTTCTTCTTCTTCTTCTTCTATTACATAAAAGGAATGTACAAGAATGACCTAAAAATAAGAATACAACAAGTACAGTATATAAAGACCAGTACATAAGGAAAAACCTAATGTCCACGAATGAGTGAGCTGGCAAGAAACAAATGTTCCATCACTCTCGGTAGATAAATCTAATAAAGCTCAATGAATTATCCCTGACATATATCGGCATGACCACTATACATGTCAGAGAAATGAAAAACTGGTACGTGTCATCCTGGATCATCACATGTTGAGCTTGATATCTCAACAGACACTAGGTCTGAACAAGGCCAAACCTAGTGAAAAATGTTGGTGCAATTCAAGCCTTCACACTTGTCTTGGAACCTTGGAAGATTGGCTTGGAACCCTTGAAGGATATCACTATGTGAAGCTAGAACCATAGGAACACTTGCCTATGTGTTATTACATTTTACTCATTGTAAAAGTCTATATGACTTGGCATTTACATGTAATCACTTACCTACTTGATTAGTCGTGGAATTTGGATGGTGTGATTGGAGAGAATATCTCCCTACATTTAGTGGAGTGATCATAGGAGATTTGAATTTGAATTCAAATTCAAATCTCAACTCAACTTCTATAAAAGAAGTACGTGTTTTTAGCTAGTCCAATTGAGCTCACTCCCCGAGGCATTCTACTGTTGTAACTCAGTGTGTGTTAGTGCTACTTCATAGCCTACACCACAACACCTCATTTAGCTATGCTTGTCAAGCTAATGAGTATGTACAATTACATCAATCAATAGAAGTATACACATTCACTATCTCTGTTGTCTCTGAGTCATCTACTCCAAGTCTGGCAACTTCAAAGGAGCATATCTCAGGATCTACTGAACCAAATCAAGTGATTCAAAGCACATTGGATTCAGCTCAAAGTCTTCTATACACCTACAAAGTTTGAAGTCAATTGATTCAGCCATTACAGAGAAATCGTGCTCGAAGTGGACTCTGGTATTCTGCTGCAGTGTTCCTAAAAAGTCGGGGGTACATATAATTTTGCTAAACATCTTTCTCAGAGTATAGTTTGTCATTTCCTTTCATTCCACTTGCAAATGGTAGCTTGTTAAGCTAATTTAATATGTCTAGAAGGAATTAGATCAATTGTAAGTGTGCTGGTCATACTGAGTGAAAGACTGAGCAGGTATCAAGATCAAAATAGAAAGTTTTCAAGACTAGTGAAGTGCAAACTCATCTGTTTTGATCTAATCATTAGTCAAATCATTTCCAAAGTACATATAGCATATTTTGGTATCATTTGGAAGCTCAAGGAGTCTATTAAGCATATCTGTATCAAAGGAGGGCTGAAGCAAAGCAGTTCTAGCAGCTTCAACTCAATCTCTTGAGTGCATCCAACCATCACTCCCAACACTGGTATCAGAGCAAATAAGGTAAACATGGGAGATGGTTTTCCTTCATTCATTGACAAATTGGACAGGAACAATTACCAAGCTTGGTCATTGAAGATGAAGACCTATCTACAAGGAAGAAGCTTATTTGGATACATATCAGGAGATGAGGAATTGCCCTCATTTAAAGCTAGAGGACTACCCACCAAGGATGAACAAGAGAGACTCAACCAATGGTGTGCAAAGGATGCTTTGGCAAGGTCTTACCTTCTTAACTCTATATCTGATTTCCTTTTACCTCATAGTAGGAACTGTAAGACTTCCCAAGAGACTTGGGAAACTCTATCAACATATTTTTCTTCCAACACAAGGGCCAGGAAGAATCAACCGTGGATTGAATTCACAACCCTTAGGAAGCAGCGCAAGCAATCAGTCTCAGAGTATGTGACAAAGATTAAAGATGTGGCAGACCAATTAGCAAGCATTGGAGAGGAGATTGAAGAGGAGCAAATAGTCAGGCAAGTAACAAATGGACTCAAGGCAGATGAGAAGTGGGAAAGTTTCACCACTGCAATGGACCTCTATATGGTCATGCATACCCCAGATCTCACAACACTCATGGGCCAACTATTCACACATGAAGCAAAGTTTACAAAGGCAGGAGATCAATCAAAAGGTAACAACCCCTGTGCTCTCTATACTGATAAGAAAGTTAAGGATAAAGGTAAAGGGAAGAAACACGATGAAGAAGGCTCTACCTCCCAAGCTAATTATGCAGGGAGAGGTAGATCATCAAGAGGCAGGGGCAGAGGAGGTAAATCAGGTAGGGGGAGACCCTACAACTCATCACCATGCAACATTTGTGGATTGTCCAATCATACCACAGATGAATGCTACAAGAACTACAAGAATCAGAGAGGAAGAGGCTACTCAAGAGGTGGATACTCTCAAGGTAGAGGCAGGTTCAACCAACATCAAGGCTACAATGGATACAACAATCAATACAACAACAATTACAACCACAACCACAATGGTAATTACCAAGGTGGATTCAAAAATAGAAGGGATTACAACAACTACACAGAGGAGCAAGATGACTCCCTATTGATCATGAATATGACCTCCAAGGCAGGTACAAATGATGATCATTTATTTTATATTGACTCAGGATGTTCTAACCATGTAGCTGGCAATGTGGCACTACTCTCTGATTTGGAAGAACCCAAGGGCAAACATCAGGTACAGACAGGTGATGACACTAAACACTCTGTTGTAAAGATTGGAAATGTAAAGACATGTGATGGTAACCAGAATCTATTGAGCAGGGTACTCTATGTACCAACCATCACCAAGAATCTAATGAGTGTTGGTCAGATTGTGGAGAAAGGTTTGCAGGTCAGATTCACACAACATGGAGCATATGTGGAGGACCCAAGATATGGATTCAGAAGGATAGCCAAGGGAGAAAAATCAGGTAGATTGTTTACTTTTGAGCTAGAAGATACAAAAAATATTGCTTTATACAACTACAAGGATCAAACACTTTCAGAGTTAGAAATATGGCACAAAAGGTTAGGTCACATAGGTGAAAGAACCCTAAAGCAAATGTGCAGGGATCAATGTGTGCTTGGGATACCTAATGTATCCAAGCAACACATGATTTACAAGTGTGGAGCATGTCAGTTTGGTAAGTCTCACAGGTTGCCCTATTCAAGGAAAGGTTTCATGCATAAAGACTACCTAGACTTGGTACACACAGATGTTTGGGGACCTAGTAAGGATCCTTCCATTTCAGGTTCAAGGTATTATGTGTCCTTTATTGATGACTATAGCAGGTGGACCATTTTATACTTTATGAAGCATAAAGATGAAGTGTTTAATTGTTTCAAGAGGTATCTTGCACTTGTTGAAAACCAAACAGGAAGAAGCTTGAAGAAGCTAAGGTCAGATGGTGGAGGAGAGTACTTCTCCAATGAGTTTGAAGATTTCTTGCAGGAAAGAGGCATCAAAAGGGAGATTACTACAAGGTACTCACCTGAACAAAATGGAATAGCTGAAAGAAGGAATAGACTCATTGTAGAAATAGCTAGGTCTATGCTTAATGAGAAGAAATTGCCAAATTATCTTTGGGCAGAGAGTGTATCTACTGCCACCTATCTCATCAATAGGTTGCCATCCAAATCACTTGATGGCATGACACCATATGAAGCTTGGCATGGTAAGAGACCTTCTCTGGATCATTGCAAAATTTTTGGTTGTGTAGCATATGTGCATATTCCCTCACAGGTAAGGGGAAAGCTAGACCCTAAAGCTGAAAAATGTATCTTCATTGGTTATGATTTGAACCAAAAGGGATACAGATTCTACAACCCAACAAACAAAGGTTTCAAGGTAAGCAGAGATGTCATCTTTGATGAGAATGACTCATGGTATGAGAATGAATGCAGGAAAGTTAGTCTACCCTATGATATGGAAGAAGATTTCCCAAAGCTCACCAAGGAGGAACCAATCTAGAAAGATGAATCAAGCTCAGATGATGATGATACAATTAACCTTGAGGAATTCAAGGCATGGAAGTCCAAAGGAAAGATGAAGATAAAGAAGCTAGAGGATATACCAGAATCCTCAACTCAAGCAATTAGAAGATCTCAGAGAGAAAGCAAGAGACCAATCAGATTTGGGTATGACACATCACTTGTAACTAAACATTCTGTATATCTTGCAAAAGATTTGTTGAATGAAGAACCAGGTACCTATGAAGAAGCAATCACCAAACCAGAATGGAAAGGAGCTATGGATGAAGAAATGGAAGCTCTCAAGGAGAGTGATACTTGGGACTTGGTACCCAAGAAGGACTCTATGAAGGTGATAGGATCCAGATGGATCTATAAGCTAAAGAAAAATTCAGATGGAACAATAAACAGGTACAAAGCTAGGTTGGTAGCCAAGGGTTTTGCACAAACCCAAGGCATTGATTATGAGGAGACATTTTCTCCTGTGGCTAAGATGCCAACTATCAGAATATTGGTGAGTGTAGCTGCATCCAAGAATTGGAACATGTACCAATTAGATGTCAAGAATGCTTTCTTGAATGGATGGATATCTGAAGAAGTCTACATGTCACAACCACCTGGCTATGAAGATCCCAAGAAGGTAAACTATGTTTGTAAATTGAAGAAGGCTCTGTATGGATTGAAACAGGCACCTAGAGCATGGAATTACAGGTTGACAACCTACCTCCAAGACCAAGGATTTGTGATGAGTAAAGCAGATACTTCCCTATTCATAAAAAGGAGTAGTACAGAGGTAATCTACTTGTGTGTTTATGTTGATGACATCATCATTACAAGCAATGATGTCAATGGGATTAGACATATCAAAGGACAGATGATGAAGGAATTCAAGATCAATGATCTTGGATTATTGAAGTACTTCTTAGGTCTTGAGTTAGTTTACACCAACTCAGGTATATATATCACTCAAAAGAAGTATGTACATGATATGGTCAAGAAGTTTGGCTTGCAGGATGCTAAAGTCTCAACTACTCCAATGGAGGTCAACCTAAAGCTAAGTGCTCATGAAGGGGAAGAAGTCTAAGACATCACAGGATATCAAAGCATGGTAGGTAGTTTGAATTATGCTACCTTGACAAGAATTGACATAGCATATGGAGTTAGTGTGCTTAGTCAATTCATGCACAAACCAAGGGTACCTCATCTAGAGGCAGCAAAGAAGATATTGAAGTACTTGAAGGGAACTCAAAGCCATGGTTTGTACTTTCCTTATACATCAGATATTGACATTAAAGTATACTCAGATGCAGATTGGGCAGGATGCAAGGATGATAGGAGAAGCACATCAGGATACATTTGTTTTGCAGGAGATAAACCTATTTCTTGGTCAGCCAAGAAACAACCTACAGTGGCATTGTCATCCACTGAAGCAGAGTATAGAGGGCTTGCCAATGCCACTCAAGAAGCGATCTGGTTAAAGCTCTTGTATACAGAGTTAGGTCTATACACTAGACCACCAATCATTTTTGGAGATAACACTAGCTCTCTTCACCTTGCAGCTAATCCAATATATCATGCTAGAACCAAACACATAGAGGTTCATTACCACTATGTGAGAGAAAAGTTGCTTAGTAAAGACATTCAATTGACATATGTGTCTACTAATATGCAATGTGCAGATTTACTCACTAAAGCATTGGATGGAAACAAGTTATGCAGATTCAAATCCATGATTGGATTGCAGGATGTGATTGAAGACTAATAATGAAGACTTAAGCCAAAGTGCTTGGCTTGAGGGGGAGCTGTTGGTGCAATTCAAGCCTTCACACTTGGCTTGGAACCTTGGAAGATTGGCTTGGAACCCTTGAAGGATATCACTATGTGAAGCTAGAACCATAGGAACACTTGCCTATGTGTTATTACATTTTACTCATTGTAAAAGTCTATATGACTTGGCATTTACATGTAATCACTTACCTACTTGATTAGTCCTGGAATTTGGATGGTGTGATTGGAGAGAATATCTCCCTACATTTAGTGGAGTGATCATAGGATATTTGAATTTGAATTCAAATTCAAATCTCAACTCAACTTCTATAAAGGAAGTACGTGTTTTTAGCTAGTCCAATTGAGCTCACTCCCCGAGGCATTCTACTATTGTAACTCAGTGTGTGTTAGTGCTACTTCATAGCCTACACCACAACACCTCATTTAGCTATGCTTGTCAAGCTAATGAGTATGTACAATTACATCAATCAATAGAAGTATACACATTCACTATCTCTGTTGTCTCTGAGGCATCTACTCCAAGTCTGTCAACTTCAAAGGAGCATATCTCAGGATCTACTGAACCAAATCAAGTGATTCAAAGCACATTGGAGTCAGCTCAAAGTCGTCTATACACCTACAAAGTTTGAAGTCAATTGATTCAGCCATTACAGAGAAATCGTGCTCGAAGTGGACTCTGGTATTCTGCTGCAGTGTTCCTAAAAAGTCGGGGGTACATATAATTTTGCTAAACATCTTTCTCAGAGTATAGTTTGTCATTTCCTTTCATTCCACTTGCAAATGGTAGCTTGTTAAGATAATTTAATATGTCTAGAAGGAATTAGATCAATTGTAAGTGTGCTGGTCATACTGAGTGAAAGACTGAGCAGGTATCAAGATCAAAATAGAAAGTTTTCAAGACTAGTGAAGTGCAAACTCATCTGTTTTGATCTAATCATTAGTCAAATCATTTCCAAAGTACATATAGCATATTTTGGTATCATTTGGAAGCTCAAGGAGTCTATTAAGCATATCTGTATCAAAGGAGGGCTGAAGCAAAGCAGGTCTAGCAGCTTCAACTCAATCTCTTGAGTGCATCCAACCATCACTCCCAACAAAAAACTATAAAAGGATCTAGAGAGCGCATTTTTGAGGTTGGGTTGTTGGGAATTGAAGCAATAACATTATTGAAATTTTTTTCCTAGCTAATTGAAGGCTCCATTGTTCCATCTCTTGTGTCTTACCATGTATATGTGTGAGTGTATATATATGGAGCACTTATAGGAGCATTGACCTCGAGGTTGGAAGAACTGTTAACCCCTTCAATCAATTTCTAGCCTAGACTATGCAATTAGAGGTATTGATTAATTAGGGTTATGCCACACATGAGTCAAGTACAAGAAAACCTAATCTCTCAAGTTCAAGTATAGCTAGAATATTAGTTTGAGAAATCCTAAGTGAAAGGAACATAAATTCATCGATCACACATCAAATTGCACTATAACTCAAGACTTCCTAGCTATGATAATCATTAGACAAGACTCTACACCAAAAGAAGATCCTAAAATGAACAAGTGATTGTGACAAAAGAACAGTGCAACACGGTTGTATTCGGGAAAAATTGGGGTAATAGACAAGGCATATGAACCTTAGGTCAAGCAGGCACCTAGGCCGGGATGGGCAAAGATTGAGATCCTTTGAGGCTATTATCAATCACACAGCTACATTGTGAGCTCAGCAACTTAATGGCTATCCCTACTTACGAAGCTCTAAGACTAGTGATTCCGAAATGTCATTTAGTATCGAGAGGCTAGTTGGTAGCAATGGGATAGCCTATTTACAAATAATGAAGGGTCCTTATAAGAATCATTGGAATATATTCAAACCAACGGATTGGATGCTTGCATCTATGAGGATGGTTTGAGGAGATCTATTGTCCAAATCAAAAAGCCTGATCAACCCTTTGAGCTTCAACACCCAATGGTCAAATTTGAAGAAGGTTTGTATATCGATAAGCAGGGAACCATTTATGTGCTTACTAGCTTATCGAATAGAGCTGATGAATTTGGAGTTATCATTCCAGAGGATGAGATAGGAGATCTAGACCTAGAGAACTTGCAAAGCAACCAAGAATTCATTGTGGCAAGTCCATCATGACTAGAATAATCAATCAAGAGTGGATCCCTTAGGATAACAAAAGCATTGAACTTTTCTTGAATAAGGACACTAATGAAGCCTTTTGGAGATTTAAATTAGATGAAACTAACAAAGCGGGAGGATTCACCATATATGAATTTAAAGACCCTGAGACTCCAAGGAAGGTTTTCTGTTTGGATAACACTTCGGAGCGAACATTCTTAGTCATGGAGTATGGTAGGCATGCATACAGTTGGAAGGGTGAGTTAATTTCCCCCCTAAGTAGATCTATTGTTTATCATGGTCAACATGGAGCCGGGTCATGTCAAATTCATGGAGGCCACAAGGAAAAAACTAGAGATAGACCAGAGATAAGCTTTGTGAACCTCTTGGGAGGAGATGGATTAGGAGTGGAGACAAAAAGAACAAATTAGGAGAGCCATAGAGGTCCAAGACACCAAAGAGGCATGGACGAGTTTCCATTCCAATGACGAAAGAACACCCTAGGATATTGAGGCCTACACAATTGGTGAAGTCCATGAAGAACTATTTTGATGGCACTGGAGACCCATATGATCATGTGGTTGAGTTTAGACAAGTATTAAGAGTTAAACAAGTTGATGGTTTGTTCACTCAATATAATGCCTTTGGCCTGACTATGAAGAATAAAACCTTGATGTGATTTCAACTTTTACATCAAGATCAATTTAGGAATATTGACCAATTTCTAGAAGCATTCATCACTAAGTTCTCCAAAAGTGGCATCAAGCACAATACCTCATCCCTGATACATAGCTTCAAGCAAACACCTCAGGAAACAATCCAACTAGCTTGAAGAAGATTTCCAGATTCACCCACACCAACCAAAAAAGTGGCATTATTTTGGATGACATGCCAAGTGCCAGTTTAGGGTCATATGTGTACTTGAAGAAACCTCAAAATATATAATAGTGTGTGTGCATGTGTATAGACATAGAGGATAACTTGCACGATGGGTTAGAGCTCTCAAACATCTATAAAGACTCAAACAGTGCTACTAGTTTCACTTCTAAACCATCGACTTCAATCGATTAGTTGGCGGAAAAAGTAGCTCAGAAGTTAGGAGTCTCAAGCAAGCACACCCTTAGAATAGTCTCAATGAAATGGTTACATTGTGAAGGAAACCACATGGCCAATGTTTTTCGAATCATGTCTCAACCCCAAGGAAACCTCAATAGCCAATACTACACCATCTAAGGAAGGTACACCAACCACACTACTCAAGATTTCTCTTATAATAAACAAGTGGTTAGACAAAATTACCAACAACCATATCAACAACTAGGGAGGTTGTGGAATTCATATCAACAACAACCTTACTTTAGGCCCCAACAACCTTATCTACCTCCATACCAAGCTCAACAAAGACCTCCACTAGTGCTGCTCAACATCCACCACCACTACCAATGTTATCCTAGTGAAATACACATCAACAGAGGATAACTTAAGTAGAGAGCTAGTTCTAGCTCCCCCATTAATTTCTTAAAATGATCCTAATGCCCACAATCTTGATTCGACATAGGTAGATAGTCAACCAGCTTACTACATGGAGTCACTGGAGCATAATGAGATCTATCCTTATGAAAGCCCTAATGAACCTAGTTGGGAGCCAGAGTATTCGAAGGTGATGTTCACAAACCCTAACCGTAGGCCCCAACTGAGACAAATGAGACCTCAAGCCCTAGAGGGCCATGTTATAGATGTCAAGGAGATCATTTCATTCAAGATTACCCTCATCCTACATCAGGTGACCCCCAATCAGTGACTGTTCAAGGCTTTTGGCTTGATTGTAGTAAGAAAAACCTCTTAAGGGATTGCCCAAAGAACCCAACCAATACACAAAAGATCACATGGATCAATGTTATTGGCTTGGTTGTAGACTCTAGTGGGAGCTCAATAACCACAACCCCACTGCAAGTTTTGACTAGAGCTCAGATGCAACAACAAGCTCAAAGCTTAGGACAAGAGAAGAATCTAGACAACAATGAGACTGAGACTGTAACTAAGAAGAGAACAAGAGCTTGGAAGGATAGTCGTGAAAGGATGAAGAGATAATGGACAAATAAAATGAGTGAACTTGAAGAAAACCTATGTGAAACAAAAGCCAAACTTATATAGATTGCATCTCACACACCCTCTCAACCCCCACCACCCTCATCCCACTAAAACCATCCCACCAAACCACGAGCACCACACAGAGCAGGATCAATCCTAGCAGATCCCACTCGAGAAGACCTAGACATGATGTCCAAAGCATATTAGGCTAGAATCCAAGAAGGGCCAAATGTGGCCGAGTTAGATAAGTGTTATCCTGGAGCCGTCTTGGAAATTGAAAGGAATAAGCTTTGTTAAAAAATAGTAGAACTAGTCTAGACTATGTTTGAGGCCAACTGCCTTTTCAATTACACTAACTCAGCCAAAGTACAATTGCATTTTGATGGGTTTCTAGAGAGATTGGAAAAGATGACAGAAAAACTAAAGAAGTTAGCCCCATCAGACATAAGTGATAGTGGAAGTGGAAAGATCAGCTCACCCCCCAACGAAGTTTTTGTCCCTAATTGCACTGATCTTGGATTCTCCTATGATGCAAATCAATACTCATAGAAGTTCTTAAGAGATATTCAAGAGGAAAAATGGGTGAAGGAGAGTGAGGAGCCTCCCCCCATTGAGGTAGTGGATGATGTTCATGATCAATTTCCACAAGACATTGCATATATATATGGAGAATATGAAGATGTACATACTAACAAACACTTAGACTTCGAATCCAATTCCCTGCGAGAATTGCCCCATTTCATAGGCCCATGCAAGTCTAAGTCCATCCATGTGATAAACCCTATTGTTATGGTAAGAAACGAGGAATCATTCATACCTAGGAACACAGATGTGGTAAAAAATACTAAGTTATAGTGTCATCTCACCTTAGAGGAGCTATTGAAAGTAAAACCTGAATTGTGGAAGCATATAGTGAATGAAGTGCCCGAAGTAGTTAAACCAGCCTTTCAGGTGGGGACACATAAGACAATACCAAAAATACCATTGGATAAGATAGGAGATATGAGCG
Source organism: Ceratopteris richardii (assembly GCA_020310875.1). NCBI lineage: Eukaryota > Viridiplantae > Streptophyta > Polypodiopsida > Polypodiales > Pteridaceae > Ceratopteris > Ceratopteris richardii. Next base: position 1,962,062 of record CM035439.1, on the reverse strand, counting down.
AATAAGTATGTATGTATGTATGTGTGTAAGAATATATGTATTTATTTATGTATATGTGTGTATGTTTGTGTGTGTGTATATGTACCTATTTATGTGTGTAACTATGTGAGTGAATATGTTCATATATATATATATATATATATATATATATATATATATATATATATATATATATATATATATATATATATATAAAGTATGTATGTATGTGGTTCAAGGGCATGCTCCAAGGGACAAAGTATGCCAAGAGAATGCTCTAAAGGTCAGAGTGCTCAAAATATTGCTCTTGGTTTTTTATTGAAGCTCTATGTGGAAGCCCCTTGGTGACATGGCTCTCTGCAAATGCAAAATGCATGGAACCATGCTTAGGAATTTTCCTTTTGATTCTAGTCCATCCATAGCCAAGTCGGTAGCCCATTCGGTTACCTCATTGGAAGACTAGAAGAAATATAAACAACTTAGAAAGTTTTGAAGATTGTGAGAGTCACACCCCATTCATCGATCGAAAGCCAATTCCAAATCCTAGTTGGTAGCCAAATCGAAAGACTAGTTAGTAGCCTAGTCCAAAGCTGAGTCAATAGTTTAGTCAAAAGCCTAATCAGTAGCACCATCATTGGGTTGAAAAAAGTAAAAAAATAAATTTATGAAAAGTATGGAAAATTTGTATGGAAGCATCCGTAGCTCCATCTCATATGTAGTTGATGGCGCATGGGTACCTCAAAAATAAAGACAAAAGAGCATGTGGTAAATTTCGATGACTCTTGGATGGGTCCATCGATGCATGCATTTTCCTTCATAATTTTTAGCATCATTAGATCGAGATCTTGTAGTAGTGATATGGTCTTAAATTTTGGAATAGGCCTCATTTGAAGACCTTGCGGGTCAAGAAGCTCAACTATAAGGAATTTTGTAACTAGGAACATCCATGAAAGATATCAATGGAAACATCCATGAAACATTGACCTCGGCCTCATACTTGAATATGAACAATATTTTCTTCTCAAGTGATGTACTATTACTAAGGTAGAGAAGCTTACTTTCGTATTCTCCATTATAGAAGTGCTTCCAACCTAGGAGGCTGAAGTTTGATCATTAACTTCCCAAGTTGTATGAGGTGTGTTGAGGGAATTGTCCTTATTGGTACTTCTAGTAGTATCCTAGAGATTACCATGCTTCATATAGAAAATTATGTTGCATGTCCTTGTGGTGTAGAAGAGTCTTTAGCATTAAAAGTTCAACAAACTCTATCATCACCTAATATATGTGAGCTCGAAAGAATTTGAATATACAATGAAGGGATTGATGATTGTTTTTCGACTATATGATGAAGGCATTGCTGATTGTTGTACCACAAAAATAATTCTTTCATTTGAGGAAAATGATCTCACGTTCACATTCATCTTATTAGTAGAATTGCATTTTCTAATACACAATTCTTCACCTATTTCATAAAGAGAACCTTTGATTTTGGTTCTCATGGCATCATCCATCTTGTCATCCCTCTTATCATCGTAATTTGTGTCATTGTATCTCTCAACATTTTTTCTCTTAATCCCCATAAATAATTATCCCTTTTCTTTGGATCCATTAAAGAGTCTCTAGCCACTCACACCTCTTCCATACTTATCTTGATCCTCTGTTCATCCCTTAGGTACTTTACCTATCTACCTTTTTGTCTTTATCTCCAGTGCACTCTTTCACACACTACACACTTCTCTTTGGTTTCCATTACACTCTCACAAGTATACCTTCATATATATCACATTGCACATTCATATATCCTCTATCTCCCTATATCTTCCTCTCTCTCTTCTAAATTATATATCTCCCTATTCTTATCAATCTATGTTTCTCCCTTTGTAGGACTAGACCATATGCACACGTGTTTAAATTATCTCATGAATATAACATGGACATTTCCATAGTTCATTGTCATTCATTTATTATGATTACCAATTTTTTTCGTCCAAGTTTTAAAGAGTGGTCAATCCTACATATGGATGGCATGCATGATGGTTGACTTGCATGAAAAGGTGAACTATATCTTTATATGCATGATTTAAGTAGATAAAAAATAGTCGATCATTGTGATCAAGGATTTTGGTTGAATTAGATGGATTGGGCTAACCTATCATGGTGGACTAGTCTATTGATTGAAATGGGTTGAACTAAATATTGATTATCATGTATGATACTATTAGGATCACTTATGCAATTCACCTTTAAGAATTGTACTCGGATGATGGACTACATCTCATGGGAGTAGATGGCCTGCTATATAACGGTGACTACAAGCATGATTTATTATCACCATGGTTTGTTGAGTTTCATGGTTGAATGATATGAGTCAACTAGGATGTTGATCAAGAGCACATGATGGGTTTCTCTCATTCATTCTTTCCTTGCCCCTTGGTCAATTGGTGTTGAGTCCAAGGCACCTAACTTTCTTTTTTAATCTTCATGTGAAACAAGCTTGAAAATTTTTTACAAGTAGATGACTTGGAACGAAATAATAATGTACCAAAATGTCACCAAAATGATGCATTACTCGAATATATTGCATGAATGATAGATTGATCTTCTAAATTTGTACTTATGTCGTGGAGTAGCATACCATAAGTAATGTAACAATAGTAGTGGACCGCTCTAGACCATCCAATGGGCCTACCTAAAGGTATTAAAGCTGTGGAAATTAACACAAAGAAATTATGTAGCCTATGAAAAAACACATTATGCATGTGCTAAGTGTCGAAGCATAAAATGATGTAGGTGTCTCTAATAAGGCCTCCATCCCACATGTAGAGGTATGGCATGAATGCATAAGTTAGCCTGTATAACTAGGACTTGATCGAGTCTCCTAATATATATATATATATATATATATATATATATATATATATATATATATATATATATATATATATATATATATATATATATATATATATATATATATATATATATATATATATATATAAGCATAATGAGGTATAATTCATCACCATAATCACAAGAAGATTTCCAGAGTGCTATTTCTAAAAAGTTCTTGTAGGAAGTACTAATTGTGGAAGGCTTCAGAGGATTTGGGGAGATTCTACACTCTCAGAGATTGAGGACTTTGAGAGAAGATCCAACTAGACAAATGTTGGTACAAATGAATCCAAGCCTACATACTTGGACAACTAGCATGTATCTCATATAGTCACATATGACTATTCCCTTGTAAAAGTCAATTTACTTTTTATCCTTGTAAAAGTGCATATGTTAATTGCACTATCCCCACCTGGAGTTAGAAGGGACCAAATCTCGAATTCTTGGATAGATGAGAGCCTAAAGTTTAGGACTCACTTTATGGTGAGAATTTGAATTTGAATTCAAAACTTGGCTCCAAATCTAACTATAAAAGTGGATCAAAATCTCGCATGGAAAAGAGCCCAATTTGGAGATCAATTGAGAGGGATCTTTTAAATCACATATGCATACACACGCATACACATACACATGCATATGCATACACACACATATGCACATACACATTGATCACATCTCTACTTCTCTGTTATGATCATTTCAGAATAGTGAACTTCTTAGAGCTTGTTCTCAGTGCATAGTTGATCATTGGATGTGATTTAGAATACTATAGATTCAAAATATTGTATGTTTTATAGATACAAAGTTTCATTGTCATTATTTTTCTTAATCTCGAGATATCTACACATTTCTACTCACTAGTCTCCATACTATGGTACCCCGAAATTGTCAGTCTAGTCTTCAAACTTGCTAAGCATCATTCTCAGTGTACAATTGATTACTTTTATTTAAATAACTCATGACTGGTAGCTATCTAAGTTAATTAGATACTCCCAGAAGGATTTTAGTCAATTTCTACTAGGTTGAGAGCACTATTCATTTTATTGAACATGTGTAGAGACCAAAATAGCAAGTCTTAGCTCATGATTGAACTTTCTACTCATCTACTTTGATCCATTGATTAGAGGATCATGCTCCAAAGCACATATGTGATTATTTGTGATTTTTAGAAAGCTCAAGGGGTCTACTATACTCTTCATAATGTTTTCGTGGCTGGTGTGCAACAGGATTTTGCAGCACCACATCATCTCTGGAATCTATCCACCATCTCCTCCAATAGTGGTATAAGAGCAACAACAAGCAAGATGGGGTATGGATTTCCATCATTCATTGACAAATTGGACAGAAGCAACTATCTAGCATGGCCTCTAAGGATGCAAGCCTATCTTCAAGGAAGAAGCTTATATGGATACATCTCTAGAGATGAGGAAATGCCAATATTCAGAAGCAAACATCAACCTACAAGAGAAGAGCAAGAAAGGCTTTACCTAGGTCTTATATACTTAATATATGATTTCTTATTACCTCACATTATTAATTTCAAGACCTCACAAGAAATTTGTGAAGTAATTTCTTCGTACTTCTCATCAAATACAAGGGTTGGGAAGAATGAGCTATGGATGGAGTTCACAACCTTGAAGAAGCAATCAAAGCAAAGTGTAGCTGACTATGTAGCCAAGATGAAGGATGTAGTTGACCAACTTGGGAGCATTTGAGAAGATATAGAAGAGGAGCAGATTGTAAGGCAGATCATAAATGGCATCAAAGCTAATGATAAGTGGGAGTCCTTCACCATAGAAACGGACCTATATATGGATATGAAAATACCTCACCTCAACACATTGATGGGATAAATCTTCACACATGAGACAAAGCTTAAAAAGAATGGAGACAACTCTAGAGGTAATCAATCTTTTGCCCTTTATACAGATAGAAATAAAAGAAAAGATAAAGTCAAAGGTTAAAAGAATGAAGATGAAGCAAGTACCTCTCAAGTGAACTTCATAGGCAGAGGAAGAGGTACTAGGGGAAGGGGCAGAGGAGCAAAGCAAGGCAGGGGGAGATCATACAACTCTTCACCTTGTAATATATGTGGCTTGACCAATCACTCCACTGCAGAGTGTTTCAAGAACACAAGCAATCAGAGAGGAAGAGGCATCCATAGAGGAAGCTATAGTCAATCCACATGCAGGTTCAATAATGGAGGAAGCAATTATCATCACAACTACAACCAAGGCTACACCAAAAACTATCAAGGAGGCTTCAAAGGTATAAGAGATTATAACGACTGCGCAGAAGACCAAGAGGATTCTCTACTGATCATGAAAATGACACCCAAGCAAGGTAAACATGATGAACATCTTTTCTATATTGATTCTAGTTGTTCCAATCATGTGACTGGAAATGTAGCATTGCTATGTGATCTTGAAGAATCTAAAGGGAAGCATGAAGTGCAGACATGTGATGACACTAGACACTTTGTTAAGAAGATTGGAAATGTCAAGGCTTCTAATGGTAACATGAACCTTTTAAGTAAGGTATTATATGTGCCAACCATAACAAAAAACCTAATCAGTGTTGGGCAAATTGTTGAGAAGGGCTTACAGGTTAGATTCACAAGGCATGGAGCATATGTGGAGGATCTTAAACTAGGCTTCAAAAGAATTGCAAAAGGTGAGAAACCAGGTAGACTCTTTACATTTGAAGTTGAAGATACTAGAAATATTGTACTCTTCAATTACAAAGATCAAAACCTATCTGAACAAGAGATATGGCATAAGAGGCTAGGTCATATATGTGAAAGAACACTAAAACAAATATGCAGGAATCAGAGTGTGCCTGGCATTCCAAATGTTTCCAAGAAACACATGATTTATGAATGTGGAGCATGTGAATTTGGCAAATCTCATGGGCAACCATTCAACAGAAAAGGATACATGTATGAAGACTACTTGGAGCTTGTGCACGTAGATGTGTGGGGTCCTAGTAGAGAGCCATCAATCTCACGATCAAGGTACTATGTTTCATTCATAGATTATTATAGTAGATGGACAATTGTTTACTTCAAGAAGCATAAAGATGAAGTCTCCATATGTTTCAAGAAATATTTGCCATTGATTGAAAACCAAACAGGTAGAAGCTTGAAGAGGATCAGATTTGATGGAGTTGATGAGTATTTCTCACATGAATTTGAATCATTCTTATAGGACAGAGGTATAAAGAGAGAGGTTACAACAAGATACACTCCTGAACAGAATGGAGTGGCAGAGAGGAGGAATAGACTGATAGTAGAGGTTGTAATATCAATGTTGAATGAAAAGAAACTTCCAAATTACCTATGGGGAGAGGCTATTTCCATAGCCACATACTTGATTAATAGGCTCCCATCCAAGTCCTTGGATGGAATGACACCTTATGAGGCATGGAATGGCTGGACACCTTCCTTAGACCATTGTAAAATCTTTGGATGCATTTCTTATGCACATATACCTTCACAAATTAGAGGGAAGCTTGATCCAAAAGCTGAAAAGTGTATATTCATTGGCTATGACCAAAACCAAAAGGGATATAGGTTGTACAATCCCACTAACAAAGGATTCACAGTTAGTAGGGATGTGGTGATTGATGAAAATAATTCATGGTTTGAAGATGATTGTAGGAAAATTAAGCTACTCTATGACTTGGAAAGTGATTTTCCAACTCTGACTCAAGAAGAACCACAAATATCAAAAGATGTCAACTTAGAAGATGAAGAGCAAATTGACTTAAAAGCTTGGAAGTCCAAGGGCAAGACAAAGTTCAAACAATTGGAAGACATTCCAGAGTCATCTAATCAAGCACTCAGAAGATCTCATAGGGAGAGTAAAAAACCCATAAGGTTTGGCTATGACACATCTCTAGTCACCAAGCATTTTGTATACATGACTAAAGATTCTATGTCAAAAGAGCCATCTTCATTTGAAGAAGCCAATAAGAAGAAAGAATGGAGAGAATCTATGGAGGAAGAAATTGAAGCACTTCACGAGAACAATGCTTGGGATTTTGTTCCCAAGAAACCAAGCATGAAGATAATAGGATCCAGGTGGATTTACAAGGTCAAGAAGAATTCAGATGGTTCAATAAATAGGTACAAAGCAATGTTAGTAGCAAAAGGGTTTGCTCAAAACCATTGATTGGATTATAAGGAGACCTTCTCACTTGTGGCTAAGATGCCAACAATCAGGGTTTTAGTAAGTATTATTGCTTCAAAGAATTGGAACTTGAATCCGTTTGATGTTAAAAATGCATTCCTAAATGGATGGATCTTAGAAGAAATTTACATGGATCAACCACTAGGGTATGGAGACAAGGACAAACTAGAATATGTATGCAAGCTAAGGAAAGCACTCTATGGTTTAAATCAAGCTCCTAGAGCTTGGAACTGTAGTATTGCCACATATTTGCAGGATCAAGGATTTGTTGCTAGCAAAGCAGATTCTTCTTTGTTCATAAAGAAGACTAATCGATAAGTTATTTACTTATGTGTCCATGTGGATGACATTATCATTACAGGGAATGATGCCAATTGCATCAAGCAAATCAAATTTCAGATGATGAAAGAGTTTAAAATCAGTGACCTTGGATTGTTAACATACTTTCTTGGATTAGAACTTGTATATACAGATTCTGGTGTCGTTATTTCTCATAGGAAGTACATTCATGATATGTTGGTTAAATTCAAGATGGAGAACACTAAAATTGGAGGTACACCCATGGAACTCAACCACAAACTTAGTTCTCATGAGGGAGAACTCCTTGAAGATATTACAAGTTAGCAAAAGCTTTTTGGGAGTCTCAATTATGAAACCCTAACAAGAATGGACATATGTTATGGAGTAAGTACATTAAGCCAATTTATGCATACACCAAGAAAACCTCACGTGGAAGCTGCCAAGAGGACCTTAAAATATCTAAAGCGTACCATAAATGAAGGGTCATTTTATCCATTCACTTCTGATTTGGATATCGAGATGTATTTTGATGCAGATTGGGCTAGCTCAAAAGATGATAGAAGGAGCACTTCTAGCTACTTATCTTTTGCAAGTTCAAAGCTAATTTCATGGTCATCAAAGAAACAACCAACTTTGGCATTATCATCAACAGAAGCAGAATATAGAGGGTTAGAAAATGCAACACAAGAGGCTATGTGGCTCAAGCTACTTTACACAAATTTGGGATTACATTCTTATACTCCAATGATTTTTGGTAATAACACTAGCTCACTTCATTTGGCTATTAATCTTGTGTATAACGCAAGGACTAAGCACATTGAAGTGCACTATCATTATGTAAGAGAGAAGCTACTAAAAAAGGACATCCAATTTTCCTATGTGTTTACAAATATGCAATGTGCAAATATGCTCACAAAATTTTTGGATGGAACTAAGATGAACAGGTTCAAGATGATGATTGGATTACAAGAAATCAAAGGGATATGAAGAACGATAATGGATTGTGACATAAGAAGCAAATGTGTTGACTAGAGATATTTCTTCTCCATATAAAGTAGATATCCTTATAGCTCCTTCAAAAGTACTTGGGCTAATTTGAGTGGTCCTATCAAATTTGTAGTGATCCTCATCTTCCAATCTTGCACCAATTACAGAAATAAGAATCTAAAAGCAATTCCATGCTTCCCTAACTTATAAAACTTTCCCTTAACTATAAAAAATCATTTCACCTTTGACTATCATCCTCCTCTTATTTAATAGCTTAGCATTTGGTGGAAAATTCTTGATAGCTAGAGAATGAAGTGTATCTTTATACCAATCTTCTTAGGATGAGACAAGAAAGAGTTTGTAATAAGATAGCTCATCATCAATACCTTTATTGAGCTCTCCCTTGGCTACTTTATAAATCTATTTTGGCCATGTAGTGCATTCTCCCTAGCTTCATTTGATTTTAAAATATAGTTCATGAAGAAACAAGAGCCATTTCCATATTTTTCTCACAATCGTAGGCTTATTTATCAAATAAAGATGTGGTAATTGATCTACAATTACTATGATTTGTGTGCCAAAGAGAAAGTGTTGAAACTTTTGAAAAGAAAAGATGAATAAAAAACCTTCTTTTTTTGTGGTACTATAGTTTATCACCACTATAGTGATTAGTCTATTCGCATAGCATATTGTTCGATCCACAAGTGGTATTCCTTAGATGATTGATGAAGTACTGCACATGCAATTCTTCGAAACAATTCAAAATTATGAGTAATTGTATCATAGAAACACTAATCTTAAGATTCTTAAAGGCTTCAAATGCTTCTTCTATCCAATCCAATAGCTCCTTCTTGCTTGTGGGTCAATTCAAAGGTTTGGGAATCCTCTAGATACATCTCGATGAGTCTTTGGTTGTGCCCTACATGTCTAAAATACTTAGAACATATTTGGGATTCCTTAAAATGGGGATGGTAAATACTATTAACGGATCTACTATGAGACCCTTAGCAAATGCAATAGGACTTAGAAGAGTCCCTTTTGAGGAAATCTATTTGAGGAAATCTTTTTTAACCATTTCTATAGTAGACCTACATGAGTTGATGGGAACAAGGCTAAGAGGGGTCTTCTCTATTTTGCAAGCCCCTACACTCATATGGAAAGGATTTTGTGAACAAGATCCTCTTAGCCTCCATCTTGGGAATCAAGAAGCTCAATATAAATCCTTGGTGAGAATGATATTAGATCTTTCACCATGAGTCTTGCACGAATCATTATTATCCTTGATAGATGCAGGACCTGATGAAGAATCCAACAATATTTGCATGAGAATATTTAGAATAGACTAGTGGGAGAGTTTCTCCTTGAAAGGGGTTTAATTGGTCTTTTCACTTTGGTGAAGGGGGTTCTTGATTGCTTGCAAAATGCTTCACGGAAGGAGGTAGATCCTTTAGGAACTTACGGATTTATCAGATTGGGCATGCCAGACTACATCTATGAACCCCTAATAGCTAGAGATGGTGGGTTCTTTTCGTTAAGGATAGTATGTCCCTTCAACTTCTTAGGGTCGGATAAGGATAAAACAAGAATATAACAAGAGTGGGTGCAATAGTCTTGATACACTTATGATTTTACAAATAAAACTAAATCCCAATTCAATGCATAGGGATACACCAACATAGGACATTCTTTTCAGAAACATAGTGTGTGGAGTTACATCACCTTCTAGAAATTGAAAAATGAATAACATCATCTTGCTAGAAAAAAAATAAAGGAAACACCCTTTAATGCGGACCTTCCTTTCAATTTACAACCACGAAATTGAGTTAAATAAGCTTCTACTAAGATTACACTGATACAACAACCTTGGAATTTGTATGTACTTGGAATTCTTTGGATCGTGAAATTGTCTTTGGAGTATGGTCCCAACATTTGACTATGTGGTAATAGACTATGACATTATACTATGAGGGGTGAATTATCCCGTAAGCCTAGGTGACAAGGATGCCACATGGCATCCTTTTAGGCACTTTCTATTGAAAAGGTAAAAGGAAAAGGAGGTGAATGGGACAACGAGTCTTGGTGAAAATCATGTATATGCAAAGATGAGTAAAAGGCATCTCCACAGTTTCCCTTTCCACCTTTTTGAACCTTTGAAGACTCCATCTTGAGAAATTCCCATTTTTTAGAAGGGGTTTCGAGTGATTTAAGAGGTTCTCTCTAAGAAGTTAAGGTGCATGCATGAAGTATGTTATATATAATCCCATAGGAGTTTAAAAAAATTCAACAAGAGAAGGGTTTGTGGACCCTCCAAGTTATTCCCTTCCACCATCTTCACTCAACCTTCTTTGAGAATATGCAAGTACATGTCAATGCATTTTTGGCCATATGCCCCTCATCAAAGATCTTTTTTTTTTTTATGAATCATGGATTTTTTTAAAGAGGAACAAGAGTACTTTTATGTATGTAGTTAAATTTAGCATTCAAGAAGATTTGATTTCTTTGCATCACTCAAAACATTTTTGCAACGACTCTAGCTAACCTTCTTCCAACACTCAAAACATTCTGCCAACACCTCTAGCCTCCGTCCAACACATCATTTCACTCATGGCTAATCAAGCTACATGAAAATATTATTTTTGAGATAGTTGTAGGTCTGAAGAAGGTTTTTAAAATATTTAAATGTAGTACTTGCAAGTGGATGAAAGCTATTGCTGCGATTTCAAAGCATTTTTTGTGATATTATGATTGTTTTCTTACTTTTTGAATTCCACCAAAAATAATTGGATATGTCAAATTTTAATTTCATGTCTTGCAAGAAAAAGATTAGCAAGCATTCAAGTGCTTAAGATGATTAGATGTGTATTTTGTAGGTTTTCAAAGTAGGAGAATCCTATTTAACATTGAATCTCTATGTGTTTGGCAATCCCCTTGTTCCTAAGAGACTCTTCTATGAATGCTTGCACTTGAGAGTGTTCATGTAACATGTTTACAATGCTCCATTGTTGAGGGAAAAATATTGCATTTGTATTTGAGATTTTGCGAGGAAAAATGAACAAGATGCAAATGGAATCTAAAGCTTTAAAGAGTGCAGAATGATTGAACGATTGAAGCAAAAATTCTTTTGAGACACTGAATAGGACAACAAAGACCAATGGACATTGGTCATCTCACGAAAGGGTCCTTAAATTTTCACTTTCGTTTATTCATTTTGGTTTCATGATGCATATATGCATGCACATGAAGATGAAAGGTAGGATTTTTTATTTTTTTTTGGCTTAAGTATTTATGTCTATTAATCTTCATTTAAGAAAGGACGCACATGCATATTCTCTTTGATGCATGATTATAAAAATAATCAAGATATGCTAAGGTTTGAAAGGAGTGCGTGTAAGATCACTCTTTAGTTAGTGAAGGTAAGAAAATTTCAACGAGTCTCTTAGTATTTGGGACTATGGGGTATTCATATGAATGCCCACATGGAGTCATTGTTTACAATTTTAAGGTAAATAGTTATTTGATACTACTCACAGAAGCCAAAGGCATAGATGCAGATGAAGCATGTAGAGGCGGACTACAAAGAGTCGTGGGGCGTCAGGCAATCATATTATTACTCTTCCAAAACACCAAACAGTGATTTTCATCACTTTTGTACTACATGTATCATAAAACATCCACTTTTGTATTTAGTAGCTCCATTTTGTGCAAGTCGAGGAGCTCTCAAGCTTGAGGAACTTAGGTAGAACAAGCATACCAATTTTGGCTATTTTTAGATCTCGTTTAGACCTCCAAATAGCATCAAGAATCTATTTTTTAACAATGCCAATCACTAGATGTGAAAGCGATCAAAACTAGTATAGAATCTATAAAAAGAGCTAGAGAGCTCATTTTTGAGGTTAGCTTGTATGAGTTGAGTAGAGAATAGAGCTATATTGAGCTTGTAATAGTGATATTGAGCAATAGATTTTACTTTCTACCTTCCATTGTGTCTTGCTTGTCTCTTCCATGTGTGTGTGTATGTGTGTGTGCATCTTCATGCTTCTCACCTTCACTCTCACTACTTCTTGCATTCACGATCTTCATATCACTCCTATCTCTTCCACAGATTGACAAGTGAAGGAGGTGATGCTTACACTTGAGCTACACCAAATTTTGGCATCGTTGTTGCAGATCGAGTTCTAAGACGAATGCTTGATGGTAAGAGTATAGCAAGAATCAGTATTGGCAAGTAATAATTTCAGTTTTTGTGGTTGTTTCTACATAGTTTTTAGTGTTTTTCATCTCCCCTACACTCCTCCTTCATCACCACATCATCTTCTTCCACTCCAAAAAAATTTGAAATTTCACCATATCCACCTATCCTCCTCATTTCCCTCATTTGGGCATGCGAGAGAGAGAGAAAGAGCTTTTCAGCTTGCATATGTGTGTGTGTTTTTGAGTTTCCTTGCAGGCACAGTACTCCAGAACAACAGGAGAGCTCCAAAAAGATAAAAACTCAGACTTTCTACCATATCTGTCGAAGCTCTTGGACCATCATGATGGTTTGAGAAAGGCATAACTTTTGGTACGCGTCTATAACATGACATAGGTGACCATTGCACTTGTACGAATCCACAGTCGCATCTCTAGAATCTCTACTTTGGTGGACCATCATGACAGGCTCACGCCATCGTGATTGTGTCACACCATCCCGATTCGCTCACGCCATCACGATGGTTTAGCCGGACCATTGCGATGGTCTCACCTGATCTTGATGGTTTAATTGGACCATCACGATGGTCATTGACCATCGTGACGATCCCACTGACCCCACACCATCGTGATTGGCTCACGCCATCGTGACGACCTGCTATCCATGTGTCATTTGAGCCATCGGGACGATTTGACACCTTGGACCATCGCGATGCCTCGATAAGCCAGACCATCATTATAGGTCACTTGACCATCATGATAGGTCACTTGACCATCATGTAAGTTCACACTATCACAAAGATTCACTTGTGGACCATCACGATGCCTCGTTTCTCGCGGACCATCGCGATGGTGCCAGAACATCATGACTATTCAACTGGATCATCATGACGGTCCCAGACCATCGCAATTGTTCACCTAAAATGCCTAATTTAGGGTTTTAATTTTTGGAAAATTCAAGGCCTATTTTGAGTGAATTTTGAGTCATTAGTGCATATTGGAGACCCCTTGGCTCACATCTGGAGAAAAAACTATCTACCTGTTTTAACCCTCGAGAACCTGAACGTTCATAACTTTTTCATTCGAAGTCTGTTTTTTGAGCTCTAGGGCTCATTGGAAAGCTTGTTTTGAATCCTACATGGATTTGAATAATTTTCTCAAGAATAAAACATTGATATTTAGATGGGATAAATTGAAATTGACTCATCTATGGGATTAGGAAAGCAACGGGGCACGTCAAATTTTTTGCTAAAGGAAAAAGGACCCTTAAAGGTGTATACATCAAAGTGTCTGTTCATTACATTTGAAGAGTGATCTAAACATTGGACTTTGACAGGTCTAGCAAGATTCATCCAAGGGAAATCAAAGCAAGGCGATCGATGAACTAAGTAGGACTTTGGAAGTGCTACTTCTTGGACATCAGAGCAATTCAATGAAGCTGAATCAAGGTTGGAAGAATACTCAACTCCCTTAGTCAATTTCTAGCTTAGACTATGTTATATGGAGAACCCCTCAGAAGAGGTGTGAACCACCTCTTAGATTGGTTATTACATGGGCTCACACATGAGTGCCATGTGGCACCCATGTGTGAAGCCATGTGGGGGGATGACTCTCTATTATGAAGAGAGAGAGAGAGAGAGTAACTAATTATGATCACTACGTGGCTGGGCGGCAATTCCAAGACTTCGATCTTCGTGCACGCGCGCATCTCTGAGAAAGCATCCTCGGGACCTGTGCAGGGACTTCCCCAAAAAGTGAGGGGAGTCATTGGAGAGTCAACATTCTACAGACTAAGAGCATGTAGCATTGTGGATTGAATTAGGATGACGATAGGAATGCATCAAGTCCAAGAGACTTAATTTCTTCAAGTCCAAGTGTAAGCTAAAAGTGTGTGATATGAAAACCCTAAAGGAAAGAACTTAATCTTGACAGTTTGAGAACTCAAAAGTACAACAAAAAGTCGATTCCTGACGTGTACATTGAGACAAGACAAGAAGTTAAAAGAGTAAAAACAAAACAAGTATTTGAGAACAAAGAAATACTGACGATGAAAGTGTGTATTGAATGAGCAAGGAAGATAAATTCATGAACCTTAGATTAGGAATGCATATAGGTAAGTCAGATCGACAAAGCCTTAGATCATCAAAAGCAAGTGTAGGAACTACTGCACGTTCCTTGGCACAACAATTGAATAGTTACCCTTACAGCTTGGGCTTAGATACCAGTGAGTCAGAAATCACTTACATCATGGAGAGACGAGAAGGAGGGTTAAGCGTAGCATACTTAGAAAGAATTGAAGGAGCCTATAGGATCCAATTAGAATACGTCCGAACTAACCACTTAGGTGCTCACATCTACGAGGATGGTTTGAGAAGATCAATGGTGCAATTGCACAACCCTGACCAACCCATTGGATTGGAATGTCTAGTGGTGAGATTCAAGAGGGGTGCATACCTAGATAAAGAAGGAACCATGTACATCATAACAAATCAGCCTAACCACACTAATGAGTTCGGTGTAGTAATTCCCAAGATGAAAGCAAGAACCCAAGGAAAAGAAACATTAGGAGATGAACCTAGGACACCTAGAGGGAAATCGGTATTGACCAGAATACTAAACCCAGAATGGATCCCTCAGGATAATAGAAGCATTGAATTATTCTTGAATAAGGACATGGATGAAGCCTTTTGGAGATACAAAATGGAACAAACCAATGAGGTAGGTTCCATCACCATTTACAAATTCAAGGACCCAAATACACCTGGAAAGGTAGTGTACCTAGACAACACATCGGAACGAGTATTTGTGGTACCTGATCATGCAAGACATGCTTGTACATATAGAGGCGAGTTAGTATTTCCCCCATCATGAGAAAATGTGAACACCAGCCATCAAGGTGTTGGGACATCCTCAGCCCATGGCCCTCAAAGAGAGAAGAACAAAGAAAGACCAGAAGTAAGTTTTACTCACCCCATAAGGAGAGATAGACCAACCTTGGACACTGATAGAACAGAGAGGCCAAGAGAACCCAGACTACCAAGTGGTAGAGATGACTTTCCTCTACCTAGACCACGTGAACATCCAAGAATATTGAGGCCTACCCAATTAGTGAAATCAATGAAAAGTTACTTTGATGGGATAGGAGATCCCTATGACCATGTTGCGGAGTTTAAGCAAGTGTTGCGAGCAGAGCAAGTAGAAGATATGTTCATGCAATACAATACTTTTGGACTCACGTTAAAGAACACAGATATAACATGGTTCCAACCATTGTAACAAAGGCAATTTAGGGACATTCATCACTGGTTAGAATCATTCATCACTGAATTCTCTAAAAGTGGAATCACACATAACACTTCCTCATTAATCTATAGCTTCAAACAAACCCCTCAAGAAACAGTTAGACTTTCAAGACGTAGGTTTAGATAGTATATTGAGAGATGCCCAATGTAAAAACTACCCTCACAAGCCAAGCAAGTGTCTTTGTTTTTGGATGGCCTTTTAAGGTCTAAGCTATGATCCTATGTATATTATTGGAACTTTCAAAGGTCTATAAAGACTCGGATAACTCATCTCCATCATCCTCAAAACATTCCTGCTCGATAGAAGACCTAGCAAAAAAAGGTGGCCCGAAAACTAGGAATTTCTAGCAAGAAGATGCCCCAGTCAATAACCAACAAACGTTGTTACACTTGTGGTGGCGATCACATGGCAAGTGTGTGTCCTAATGTAACAAAGCCTCAAGACAACCCTAGTGGCCAATACTAGACAATTGAAAGACAATACACTAATCAAACAACACAAGATTGCTCGTATAATAAACAAGTAGTGCGATAGAATTACCCACAAGCATACCCTCAACCAGGTAGGTATGAAGGTCAATACAATGCTCAGCCTCATTACTATAGGCCTCCATAGAATTACCCTTATCAAACTCAATACAGAACACAACTTGTTTTAGCTCAGCAGTCACCTTCTCCAACTAATGTAATTTTAGTCAAATATGTTGCTGTAGAAGAAAACCTCAATAGGGAATTAGTGCTTTCTTCACCCCTTATCACTGATAGTGATCCTAATTCTAACAGCTTTGACTCTACCCATGTAGATATCCCACCCACATACTACATGGAGCCTCTAGAACACATGGAAGCATATCAATACGATTGTCCACCATTGGAACCTAATTGGGAGCCCAACTATGCCAATGTTATGTATACTAACCCTATCCCATGACCTGAGTTGAGACATCCAAGACCACAGGTCCCTAAAGCACCATGCTTTAGGTGCCAAGGAGATCATCTCATAAAGGATTGCCCACATCGTCTGATAGCAAGACAATCACAATATTACAACATTCAAGGTTTTTGTGTAGAATGTGGTAAAGAGCATACCATTAGAGATTGTCCTAAGAACCACCCTGCTAATGCCTCAAACGTGACGCTCATTAACATGATAATTATTGTGCATAACTTAGATGGATCCAATCTACCTATCCAAGTGATAACAAGAGCCTAGGCATTGTTGCAAAATCAACAGCTTAACCCAGAAAAGGTAGCCGAGACTAGTGAAGTTGGAGAATCTAGTGGTAGAAGGACAAAATCTTGGAAGGACAGAGAGAAAAGGAAATGGAGTAAAAAGATAAGAGAATTGGAAGGAAGCCTAAAGGAAACCAGAGCTAAAATCCTAGAATTAACATCACAAGAGTCGAATCAGGAGAACCTAGCTTAGAGATCAGGATCAGTTGTAGCTGTACCCATACCTAAAGATCTAGACATGATGTTTCGAGCATACCAGCAAAGATTAAAAGGACCCCTGGTAGTTGAATTAGGTAAGAATTATCCAAGATCTAACTTAGAAATTAAGAGAACCAAACTTTGCATGAAGATGGTAGAATTAGCACAAACCATGTTTGAAGCCTCATGATACATTAATTGGAGCAACATATCAAGACCAGAGCTACACTTTCAAGGACTATTGGAGAGGCTAGAATACTTGATTGCTAGCAATGAGAAGAGGAATCTGCAAAGGAAGCCTAGTGTCCCAGAGACACAAGAACCTATTGTACCATCATTGTCTCAAAAGCCGAACACAGTGTGTGAAGAAAACCTTTCTTCCATACACAAGTACTCATAGGGACTTTTAAGAGAAATCCAAGAATAGAAGTAGAGACGAGAGCAAGAAACCCATCCCCCTATTCAAGAGATAGATGACTTGCAGGAACAATTTCCCCAAGACATACCTTCTATCTGTTGGAAAAACAATGCCTTATTGGTTCAATGATCCAACAATTTAGAGCATGTGTAGTAGACTTTTCTACTTCCTCTACAAGTTGCTTTACAAACAGACGGGCACGCACAGAATCTATAGCTCTTCTCTATTGTCTTTGTACAAACGAAAAGCGTGGGCGCTGTGGATAAGGTAAAAGTCTCTCAAGCTGCCGGTGAAGGTTTAATCCCCGCAGGACGCATGCGTGTGAGGTTTTCTTATATAGCTTTTACTTTATTAACAATAATGTTTCCAAAAACAATGCCCGAACAACCTTCGCGTTATTCGTTTGTGCTTTATCCGATCGCAGATCGTAGCTTTATTAGCTTTATCATGAGCTTTTCAAAGTTACACAAAACTATATAAGGAGAGTATTGGCCTCATTGTCTTTCATCCTTCACCGAGTGTTCAACACAAGCTTGGAGCTTGGACCTCAATAGAGGTGGTGTTTCTTCTAGCACCTGGGACAACCATGGTGCTAACTTGAAGCATGTTGAGGAGCAGCTATGGAGTTCTTCTTAATGATTCTTCTTGGAGAAGATGAAGGGTGTGCTCACACTCTAGCTCATGGAGAGGAGGTTATCTCTTGTTCATGGCAAGAAGACTTGGTCATTAGCAGCTTGATGGTGAGGATCGACCATCTACATGGTGTATTTGAAGATTATCTTCTACAGGAAGATATTAGGTTGAAGATTGTCTTCTACAAGAAGATGTCGGGCTACTTCAAAGACATTGGATGGTGTTTAACATAAGATTTACATCTTATGTTAAGTATTCAGGTACATATTCTCTTTATGCACACATGTACTACTTGAAGTTTATGGAGGCCTTGGCGTTCATATAAGGAGGAGTCCTATTCGGCATAGGTACAAGAGAAACAGTACGTATATGCTTTATGCATATTTTGATGAGGTGTTTAAGAAGGTGTGTTCACATGAGTTTGAGGATTTTCGGCAGCAAACTTGTTAGCATTCTATGCTACTTTATAAGTATGTGATCTTTTCACACACGTATTTGACGTAGAGTCTTCCATAGCCAAAGTTCAGATGAGGGTTTGTTGACTATCAGTTTCACACTGATCCTTTCTCTTTCAGTCACTCATATTCACTCTTCTATAACCTATTAGGTCACACATCTCATGTATATTCAGATTACTGTCCATACATCTGAATATGTTTGTTACATTGTACATTCACTCATTCATCTATTTCTCATCACATAGAGTGGTTGAGAATTTTGTTCCCACATTGTACATTGAACATTGGTATATATGATACTATGAGTAAGCGATGGCTTACATAAAACCTTACACATGTCATCTATTCTTTCTCTATCTTTGTCTCATCATTTGTATGATTAAGTTGTGGTATGTTCATGTTTTGTCAATATTGAAGAGTGTTGGAATTAATGTTGTATATACTGGACCTATGGAACCATGGACCTGTGACATGAGCCTAAGGGCCTACCTCACTTCCAACACTATCTAGGACGAGGTACAGGAAGTGCAGCCTAGTGAACCAACGGATTTTGAATCCAACTCCTTGCAAGAGCTACCTCAATTTACAGGACCTTGGGAAGCTAAGTCTATCAGTATGAAAGCACCCACCATAATAGTCAGAAATGAAGAATCGGTTATCCCTAGAAACACGGAAGTGATCAAGAACACCAAAGTACAGTGTCATCTCACCTTGGAAGTATTGTTAAAAATTAAACCAGAATTGTGGAAACAGGTATCAAAGCATGTCCCTGAAGTGTCCACTGCTCACTCTCAAATACGATCACACAAAAAGGTACTACAAATACCTGCGTAAAGAATTGGAGACATGAGCGAAGGAGAGGAAGGTAATACCTATCTTCTAATAACCCACAAAGGCTACACCACTAAAGCCATCCTAGATTCGGGAGCGGGAGTAGCCATAGCTACCATTGTTTTATGGAAACATTGGGCTAAGCCAGCATTAAAATCCATCACGATGAAGCTACAAATGGCTGATCAACATATAGAGAAGCCATTAGGATTACTAGAAGGCATAGCTCTCACCACTTGTGATGTAGAATTTGAGCACACTTTTGCCATTTGTGAACCTGGAAAAAATCATGCCGCTACGAGATGATTTTAGGACGACCATTCATGCGAGAGTTGCAAATTGTACACGATTGAGGAACTAACTCTTTGTACTTGCAACATCTAGGAATAACTACCAAAGTTAATCTCAAGGATTATTCCCACCGTGATGTACCTCCAATTCAATGGAATACCATCCATAAGACACCTAAAGAAACAGAGTTTGTGCATTTATTAGAATCACATCCATCATGGTTGCACGAAGACACTCATCTATCGATGTGTAAAGTTGCCAAACAAGAGGAAGAATGATCAGAAGCCAGAACCTTAGGAACGGAACGACATCCATGAAATCTCCAAGATCCCACTTATGCACCTATCATTTGAGCCTCATGGTTGGGCAGATCTAGAGATCTTATCTACAATGGATATAGCAGTGAACGAGGAACAATGGACTCCCCATTGTGATGAGGATGGATATGATATTTCAATCTTTATGATCGAACCTGTTAAGGAAGACTTTATCCTAGAAGAATGCATGGAAGTGGCTTAAGAACCAGATGAGACAAGTGATGAGGACTTAGAGTCCATTATCATGGAACCCTTCTATTCAATAGAAGAGGAATATCTTTACTTCGTAGAAGCCAAAACCCCTAAAATGGACAAGGAAAATCAAAGTGAACAACCTAAGTCATTCACCAGATGTACAAACAATAAGCACAAGAAGAGAAAGAAATCATCTAAGACAGAAGAAGAAGAAGAACCACTCATGGAAGTACGGAGAAACTTCAAAAATTATGAAATAGAAGATAGATGAATTATGGTATGGATGTCTAAAAGAGAAGCAGGCATTGGAGAAGTATATAATAATGGAGAGAAAACCAAGAAAATCATAGTTACCCTAGAAGAAGGAGAAGAGAAATGCACATACATAGGGCATGACTTAACGATGGAAGAAGAAGAAGAGTTGACCACCCTATTGCGAGAATATAGAGATGTGTTTGCTTGGGGTTACAAAGACCTAAAAGGAGTACACCCATATATATGCTCCCATAGAATCCCTATGACTCCAAAGGCCAAACCTACTAAGCCGAAACCATACACCTATAATGATAACTATGCTGCCAAGATTAAAGAGGAGATAGATTAATAGAAGTAGGATTCATTACAAAATTGAGCATATTGAATGGGTATCCCCCATTGTGGTAGAGCCCACAAAAAATGGGAGATTGTGTGTGTATTAGCCTTAAGAAAGTTGATTCCGCCACGATTAGAGATATTTATCCTCTTCCTATCACAGAGCACTTATTGGAATGAATCGCGGGCAAGGAATTTTACAGCTTTCTTGATGGATTCTCAGGCTATAATCAGGTAGCCATTGCTCCTGAAGATCAACATAAGACAACATTTGCCATAGAGTGGGGTTTTTGCATTTTGTGTAATGCCATTTGGGCTCACAAATGCACCCACCACCTTTCAATGACTAATGCGTCATGTTTTCAAGGAATTCTTAAGAAAGAATTTGGAAGTTTATGTGGACGACTTATGTGCTCATTCTAACAGGAGACAGTCCCACATCCTACAATCAAAGCAAATTTTTGAAAAATATCAAGAATATCATATTTTCCTGAACCCATAAAAATGTGTTTTCATGGTCAGGCAAGGCAAAATTCTAGGACACGTTGTGTCAAAAAATGGGATGTGTACGGATGAAGAAAAGGTGAAAGTAATTGTAGACCTACCTAGGCCAAAAAACGTGAAAGAAGTACAGGCTTTCAAGGGTCATTATGGTTATTATCCACAATTTATACACATGTACGCTATCATAGCAAAGCCTTTGTACTCTCTTTTGACCAAGTTTGAATGGACGGATGAATGTGAGAACTCATTCAACGAACTTAAACGACGCTTGTGTTCAACACCCATATTAACAACACCAAATTGGAGTAAGCCATTCCATGTACATATGTATGCATCTAATTATGCCATAGAATTCGTGTTGGCACAACCTACAAACGAAGGTAATATGGATCTTCCCATAGCTTACACAAGGAGGCAGTTAAATGTAGCAGAAAGAAATTACACCATGACAGAGCATGAAGGATTAGGAATGATTTACACGATAAAGAAATTCAGGCATTACTTATTGGCAAACAAGTTCAAATTCTTCATGGATCATCAGGCATTGTTGTACTTAGTCAATAAGCCTTGTAACACAGGATGATTGATATGTTGGTTTCTATTACTAATTGAATACGACTTTGAGGTAGTATTCAAGAAAGGAAAGACCCACCTTAGAGCCGACCACCTTTCACAATTAACTACTGGAGAAGCTCCTCAAGGAATAGCGGATGAACTACTAGATGCATACTTGTTCAACCTTGAGATAGTACTAGAACGGGCCAAGACTATTGTCCTTGTTCTCATGTTTGGACCCAAGAATCCTAGGATTAAGATTAGAGAATGAGAGATTACCAAGTCAAAAAGATACTAGATACTAGGAGGAAGCATATATAAACATGATAATAAAAAAATTCTTGCTTGTGTAAAGGAATCAGAATACAAGAATTGGTTGCAATTAGCACATGTAGGTGCATTGAAGCAACATCATTCGAAACATCGTACATTGCAGACTCTGCACAGACTCGGAGTATATTGGCCTTCTATGGAAGCAAATGTCTATGGTTATGTAAAGAATGCCCTGTTTGTTGTGAAAAACTCTAGTGGAACATGCCACGTTGTATCATGTGTCTCTCACACCACAATGGAGTGAACTAATGGTGACATACTTGAGGATGAAAACATTCCCTCAAGGAATTAGTTTAGCAAGACAAAGAAGTCTAGAGTAGAAGCTCAAGACTACTCACTTATTGGTGATAATTTGTACAAACTAGGAAGAGACAAATACCTAAGATACTATTTGCAGGATTATGGTGGGCTGCTCTTCACATGGATGCACATACCTATGTTAAGAGATGTGATGTGTGCCAAAGAATGCAGTTTCTTGCTCGTAAAGATGAAATGCCACTGAAACCCATGATGGGAGGACGTGCATACTCTAAGTGGGGTATAGACTTCATAGGATCCATTAACCTCCTTGCTAAAGGTACTCATGTGGAATACATCATAGTAGTGATAGACTATCTTACCAAATAGGTAGAGGCTAAGGCCACAGAAAAGAAGGATGCACATATGATGGAAAAAATCTTATTTGAAAATGTCTTTATGAGATACGGATTACCTATAGAACTAGTGAGCGATCAAAGAACTCACTTTCTAAACCAAGTCATTGAATATTTGTTACAAGATTTTATGGTGATTCGCAAGAAATCTGCACCATATCATCCTTATGTCAATGGTCAATCAAAAAGTACTAACAAGATCCTTTGTAACGTACTAACAAAACTCATGAACAATAAACATTCAAATTGGGAGAAACAGTTATATCATGATGTTTGGGCATAGCGAGTGGCCTACAAGAATGTACTCAATGCAACTCCCTTTCAGATGGTTTTTGGTCAAAATGATGTGCTCCCTTTGGACTTTTTGATACCTACCCTTAAGGTTGCACAAGAATATCAGTGGATTGGCCATGAATTATCATCAAGGATAATGGACTTGGAATGATTAGGAGAAATAAGGCTAAAAGCAGCAGTAGGCATATATGCAGCAAAGAAGCGGCAAAAAGCCTATTTTGATGCACATGTGAGATATAAAGGCTTAAAAGAAGGTGATTTAGTCCTAGTGTATACACTAAAATATCATGCAAGGAAATTAGAAAAGTGAGGTTATGGATCTATGATCATTAACAGACTATCGACCAGTGGAGCGGTACAATTAGCCACACTAGAAGGAGAGATAATGCCTAATTACATTAGTGGCTATAGAGTCAAAATTTATTAGGAACCTGTTACTGACTCATGTTGGCAAAGAAGCATAAGGAGGAAGAGACAAGAATACGTGCATAAGCTGAGGCAGAAGCTCTAGAACACATTAAGCACATGAAGCTAAGAAGACAAGGACTAGGGAGAGAACATTATAACCATCTCGAGGACACACCGAGATACCCCATGGCCATGTGTCAAACAAAGTCAACTACTCACCCTAGCATAGTGGATAGGAGACCTTTCATTAACGACATGCTAAGATAAAGCAACACCCAGTGGGAACTTCGAGCTTTGATTGATTCAAGTGCTGTGACTAGTGCGATTAGGTGATCCCACTATAAGGATTCAGAATTAGAAATGTGGCCAATTTAGGCATACTTGATAGGGCTAGGAGGCATGGAAACCCCTTGCATGGGTGAGGTGGACCTTCCTATCCTCATACACAAAGCGACCATGACTATAAAACTTTTAGTGTGCCATGATGATGACCTGATAGAACCGTTAATCCTTGGCCAAGATTGGCTATTCGATCACTGAGTGGACCTAAATCTTAGAAAAGGTTCCCTATAGATTGGAACCTTAGACGAGCAGTGAGTGATACCGCTTGACTTCCCTAACCATACCCCCCTAGAGGTATGTAACCTCAGACCCGATGAAATGACTATGAAGGAGGATCGAAAGATTTTTGGGCAAATCCATCAAATAAGCATGCTCCACCCAAAGTCAACCCATGAGAGCTTGGCGATGGATAGTTGCCTATCTGGAGGACGTCAAGAGATCTTCCCCTAGTCTTCCTTTGCACAGGAAGGGGTTTAGATTAGCATTTAGGTGGACTACATGAGCGGAGAGATGGGCACCATAGCCTCTTGTGATCATTCCTCTACACTTATTGTGGACTGTCTTAGATTTGTGGTACAGAATGCCTCACTTCTTGATGGGCAGGTCATGCAAGTGTTGGACCTCCCTTCTTTTCCAAAGTAGAGAGTCAACCAAACCTCTCAACCATGACCTCCAAGAAGTCAACCATGACGTAAGAACCCCAACCTATGACCATACCAAAGGACCCAAAAGGGGAAGTAGTATCACCGACCTAAGGCAAGTGGAACAAAGCAAGTTTGGGTGCCAAAAGGACAGAAAGCACCATCAGTCTCCAACAATGTAGACCATGACAAGAAGCCAAGGCAACAACATAGTCAGAATCCAACCCACCCTCGACCTTATGTTCCATCAACGAGAACTTAACAGATTTGGATCGCCAAGAAGTACCTAACAAACTGACCCACACCCACGTAGATTTTGGTACCCAAGAATTGTATTTTAGCTCAAAAACCAAGTCATGTAATAAACATCCCCTCGATATCACCCCATCCATCGAAATCACTATTGCCCGAATCATCTTTTGTACCTCAGCAAGCACCACAAAGAACTGCTAGGCACTTTCATCCTGCCATCTCTTGTAAATGATCTGTCATATAAGAATTCTTATATATCGAAGGACCTCATTAGAGTTGCACTTAAGATCCATGGAACTCACATGCCAACAAAAAGAGAAAGGCTCATTCTCATATTGAAGTGGATTGATATCTCAACCATCATACCGGAACTATCAAAGCCATTGCACATTTGCATGCAACATTTTTCATTCCTGGCACATGATTGCTTCACCATCCCTCAGAAACACTTTTTTTTTGGTTTATATTTGTCCACCACAAGACCTCAAACTATAGATCTTGCTAGCTGGATTATAGATCAACTATATTTAGCATAGCACAAATGGGACCCCAAGCACGTCATCCATGGATGTTGTGCTCTGACCAGAATTGTCTACATGTGCTTGACCTACTACCTGTTGAGGTATCAAGCTCAACATGTGATGATCCAAGATGACACGTACCAGTTTTTCGTTTCTCTGACATGTATAGTGGTCACACCGGTATATATCAGGGATACTTCATTGAGCTTTATTAGATTTATCTACCGAGAGTGATGGCACATTTGTTTCTTGCCAGCTCACTCATTCGCGGACATTAGGTTTTTCCTTATGTACTAGTCTTTATATATTGCACTGGTTGTATTCTTGTTTTTAGGTCATTCTTGTACATTCCTTTTATGTAATAGAAGAAGAAGAAGAAGAAGAAGATCATTCTTCCTTGCCTCAATCTGTGTGTGTGCTTCTCCTTGAGAGTGAGAGTGTGTGTGTGAGCTCTCTTCCTTATCTCCTTCCTCGTGACATGGTATCAGAGCCAGCGTGGTTGTAGAGAGCTCGTGGAGAAGGCGACGGTGAAGAGTACGCGGCAAGGTGTGGAGAAAACGCCATCTCGACCTCCGTTTCGAGCCCGCAAGGTGGGGCCCACAACAAAACTAGGTCAGTTTCAGAAATTGTAACTTGCATTGTGTTCGGCGACACTCATATATTCCAGATTCAAAATTGCAAGCGATTTCGTGTACTGTTGATACATGAAAACTGTGTTTTTCTGAGATCGAACTGTCACGTCATAGTGCGACAGTGTTCAAGCAGAAGTGCTGCTTGTAGTGTGTTGTGGTGTTGTGAATTGTTGCAGAAATGGCAAACGTAGATGGAATAAGTCAGCTTATGAGTGATAAGCTGGACAAGAACAACTTCCATGCTTGGAGATTCAGAATGACGAATTTCCTGATAGGGAAAAGGCTACTAGAAGTACATCGAAGGAGAGAATGAAAATGCTCCACAGTTACCAGAAAGGAATCCGACTACAGAACTGTTAAGAGCATATGAGGAATGGAATCAAGGAGCACGAAAGGTAATGTATTGGCTATCTGTTAGCATACAGGATAGCATGATTGGACACATACAGGATGCCAAGACTCCAAAAGAGGCTTGGAACAGTTTGGTCACTTTGTACGAGACCAATACAAAGGCACGAAAATTGCAACTCAAGAACGAGCTGCTTACATTGGAGAAAAAGAGCATGTTGGTAAGTGACTACACTCTAAAAATCAAAAGCATATGTGAGTCACTTGCATCTATTGGCGTGAATGTAGATGATGATGATAAGGTGGAAGTGTGCCTTCGTGGTTTAGGAGCTGCATATAAGCAGTTCAGAACTTCTATACAGGCCAGGGAAAATATTCCAAATTTTGCTGATTTGGTCTCTATGCTGATTATTGAAGAAAAGAATCTTGGTGAGGATTCAAACTCCCAAGGAAAGCCCAATTCTGAGCAGGTGTTCTACTCTGGCAGAGGAAGAGGCAGAGGTAGAGGTTTTGGAAGTGGAAGAGGAAACAGTAACCAAGACCAAGGTCAACAACAGAATCATGCAGGAGGAAGAGGACAATTTCGAGGCAGGGGGAGCCAAAGAGGTCGCAGAAATTTCCAAAGAAATGATTCAGGTAATGATAGTAAAGGATGCTGGAATTGTAGTAAACCTGGACACTTTGAACGTGATTGCAAGTTAAAGAATCAAAATAACAGAAGGAAGCAAAACAACTATGCATCCACAAATGCAGATGATTCTGAGAAGTTGTTTATGGTTCAACATCACATGATGAATACGATGTATGCTGGTGTTTCAAAATCGAATGATAATGTCTGGTATGTTGATTCAGGTGCTTCAAATCACATGACCAGTCATGCAGAATGGTTTAGCAGTTTGCAGAAAATGCTAGTTCCTGGATATGTTGAAATAGGTGATGACACAGCATCCTATTGAGCATACAGGAAACATAACATTGTCTATGGAGGACGGAAAGGTAAAACATCTCGCTGATGTGTTGCATGTTCCAAATATAACGAAGAATCTGGTTTCTGTTGGACAAATGGTTGACTAGGGATTACAAGTCAGGTTCAATGCTGATGGATTATATGTAGAAGAGTACACAGGATGGACGATTGGTTGCCAAAGGAAACAAAGTGGGTAGGATGTTCACCTTAAATGTGAAGATTCCTGAAATGAATGCAGCCATGTTTGCAAAAGGTGCAAGAGTTATTGCAGATATAGAGATATGGCACAAACGGATTGGACATGCAAACTTGAAAAGGCTGAAACTGATGCAGTCAAAGGAGATTGTCCATGGACTACCAAATTTCAAAGTTGCAGAAATGCAAAAGGTATGTGCAACATGTCAATTCGGTAAACAATCAAGAGCATCATTTTCACATGACAAGCATGTTAGTGAGAATGCACTAGAAGTAGTACATACAGATGTTTGGGGTCCATCAAAGACCACATCTATGGGTGGTTGCAAGTTTTATGTTACTTTCATTGATGACCATACACGCAAAGTATGGGTATATTTCATGAAAGAGAAGAGCAAGGTGTTTACTCACTTCTAGAATTTTAAAGTTATGGTGGAAAAGCAGATAGGGAAGTACATTCAAACATTAAGATCTGATGGAGGAGGTGAATACATGTCAAATGAGTTCAACAGTTTTCTAAAAAATCATGGAATTTGGCATCAATTTTCATGCAGGTACACACCACAACAGAATGGTGTTGCTGAACGCAAAAATAGACATATTGCAAAAATAGCAAGAGCCTTGATGGCTAAGAAGACTATGCCTCATTGTTATTGGGCAAAAGCTGTGCATACTGTTGTATACATCATGAACAGAACTTCGACTGCTGCTGTACATCAAGTTACACCTGAAGAGAAGTTTACAGGTAAAAAGCCAAACTTATCACATCTGAAAGTTTTTGGCTGTATTGCATATGTACATGTTCCAGATGAGTTGAGCACGAAGCTTGATCCGAAAGTAGAAAAATGTGTCTTCATTGGATATTCCCTTGAGCAAAAGGGGTACAAATGTTATCACCCACTCACACGAGAAGTGAAGGTGAGCAGAGATGTGGTATTTGATGAAATGTCAAGCATCTATGCAGATGCCAAAGAAGGACTGAATCTTGAACCAAATGACAAAGAAAATGCTGAAAAATCTAGTGCAGAATCTCAAGTTTTGAGTGGACCGGATGCATCACCAAGCAATAGTTCCAACTCAAATCCATGGAGTGGAAGATTGCGTGGAAATTTCAGTCCAGCAAATTCATCAAATACATCCAAGAAAGGTAAAGAAAATCTTTCTGCTGGTAGTAAAACAGGTGCAGGTTTTGAAGACGTTGATGGAGATTCAAGCAGTTCAGAAAAGAGTCTTGATGAGGAACTTGGATTGCCCTCTGTGAAGACTCTAGGAGTAAGAAGGGCATATGCAGATGATACAAGAAGAAGTGACCCAGGACCAAGAAGATCTGGGAGGATGCGTAATTCAGTGCAACGATTGACATATGATAGTTACATTTCTCGCCATTGTGCCTACATGACAAAGGTAATACAAGATGTTGAACCTTCTTGTTTTGAAGATGCAATTGGTAATGCAGATTGGGAAAAAGCTATGGATGAGGAGATGGCTGCACTTTATGGAAATGATACATGGAAGCTGGTTCCATTGCCGCAAGGAAAGAAATCCATAGGCTACAAATGGGTTTACAAGGTAAAGCATAATGTTGATGGTAGCATAAGCAGGTATAAAGCACGATTGGTAGCTAAAGGTTATGCACAGACATATGGCATTGATTATGAGGAAACATTCAGCCCTGTAGCTAAAATGTCTACTGTCAGAACACTTGTTGCATTAGCTACAGCAAAAGGATGGACTTTGCATCAGATGGATGTGAAGAATGCTTTCCTACATGGTGAGTTACAGGAAGAAGTATATATGGACCACCCAAAAGGATATGAAGATTCAAAGCATCCAGAATATGTTTGCAGGTTGCAAAAGGCTTTGTATGGGCTGAAGCAGGCTCCGCGTGCATGGCATGGAAGGATTGCTGATTACTTAACCAGCATTGGGTTTTCTATGTGTGATGCAGGTCACTCACTATATGCAAGGAAGGCTGATGATGGCATCACTATTGTGGCTATTTATGTTGATGACCTTATTATAGGTGGTGATAATGAAGAAAGCATCAAAGAGGTAAAGAAACTTCTTATGCAAGAATTCGACATGAAAGATCTTGGTGTGCTGCGCTATTTCTTGGGCATTGAGTTTATACATACAGAAACAGGTATATGGATGTCGCAAAGGCAATATGCCTTGAATATGCTGCAAAAGTATGGTATGGCTGATTGTAAGCCAATTTCTATGCCATTAGATCAGAATTTGAAATTGGATACTACATCAGGTGAAGCATTGGAAAATGCTACTATGTACATGAAAATTGTGGGAAGTCTTATATATCTCACAATTACAAGGCCTGATCTAAGTTATACTGTTGGACTTGAAAGTCAATTTATGCAGGTTCCCAGGAAGCCACATTTGGATGCTCTGAGGCACACTCTACGTTATGTGAGTGCTACTTTGGATTATGCATTGTTTTATGAAGCTGGTGTAGTTTTGCAGGTTCATGGATACACCGATGCAGATTGGGCTGGTAGTACTCCAGATAGAAGATCTACTAGTGGCTTTCTTTTCTCACTTGGAGGTGCAGCTATTACATGGAGCAGTAAGAAGCAACCCACTATTGCTTTGTCGAGTACAGAGGCTGAGTATAGAGGTGCTGCAATGGCAGCATGTGAGGCATCATGGCTGGAGATGTTACTTGTGGATTTAGGTGTGGAAGTACAAAAGCCTATCACTATCTATTGTGATAATCTTAGCAGCATACAGTTAGCACGAAACCCTGTTCTCCATGCTAGAACAAAGCATATCGAGGTACATTATCACTTCATCAAAGAGAAGGTATTAGCAGGTGATATTGATCTTGTTTATGTGAGAACAGATGAGCAGGTTGCTGATGTTTTCACCAAAGCACTTGGAGCTGAGAAGTTGAAGAAGTTTCGGAAGATGCTTGGATTACAGGATATGGCGTTGAGCTTGAGGGGGAGTGTTGAGGTATCAAGCTCAACATGTGATGATCCAAGATGACACATACCAGTTTTTCATTTCTCTGACATGTATAGTGGTCACACCGGTATATGTCAGGGATACTTCATTGAGCTTTATTAGATTTATCTACCGAGAGTGATGGCACATTTATTTCTTGCCAGCTCACTCATTCGCGGACATTAGGTTTTTCCTTATGTACTGGTCTTTATATATTGCACTGGTTGTATTCTTGTTTTTAGGTCATTCTTGTACATTCCTTTTATGTAATAAAAGAAGAAGAATAAGATCATTCTTCCTTGCCTCAATCTGTGTGTGTGCTTCTCCTTTAGAGTGAGAGTGTGTGTGTGAGCTCTCTTCCTTATCTCCTTCCTCGTGACACTACCCACCCATCGAACGTGCCATGACCAGTGAGGAATCAAAAAGATTTAAAGTAACCACCAAGAAGGCACGAAAGTCAAGTAAAAGCAGAGCAGGCAAGTGCATGAGAGGTTCAATCCCATGTCTATAGATTCCGAAGTCATCCTCACCACAACCATCCCCCAAACAATCTCCAACGGAACCTCCTGCACCTATACAACTAATACGCATCTGACTCTCATGCCTTGTAATCACAAAAGGCACTATCAGTGTAGTAAATCCCCAGCAAGCCTCCACTCATGCCACTACTATGGAAGCCGGAGAGATTCCCACCTCCATCAGTGCAGATGCTTTTACATTTCCCATACCTAATCTTGAGGCAGAGCCCTCTTATACGACTTTTGATTTCGAAATGCATGATGCCTTTTCTAGTGAGTTTCAATCTTCAAAGGGTCATTTTTTCTCTCAAGAGTATGAAAGACCTAGCTACCCCACTACACCACTGGATCAACCATAAGAACAGGTAGTATCCAGCTCAGATGTTGACAATAGGACAGTGACTGATGAGGAAGACAATGGTGATGAAGCTAGTCAAGGCAGTCTTGACTCACAAGAAGATGACCATCAGGAATAGCGGCAACAAAAAATGGAAGCTCAAGAAGATACAAGCACCCATGAAGATGATACATTCGAATATGTCGCCTATACCCTGGCCGTTTAGAAGCTACATCACACTATGCAAGCAGTGTGGGCATGCAGACAGTTATCCAAAGAATAGAGTCAGGAAATACTAGAGCAAGAACTCGCTAGCGGTGGATTTGAAGAATCCTTCATTTGGGGTTTTAAGGAACTAGTGAAGTCTGTGGGAATAGTTGAAGCACTCCATTTTTTGAAGAGAAAACCGTTACCACAGTTCAACCCTTGAAGAATCAGACTAATGTCCAAACCCGGTCAGTACATTTGTATGCCTATAGAAGTCCAGCCTTCTCATTATCCAAAAGAAGCACAGCTAATCCCCAACACAACAACAGAACCCTAGCCAGTAGAAGAAACAATCATCAACTCCTCGAATCAACCTTCACTAGTAGTATCCACAACCCCCATTGAAATCCCCATCATATTTTCTACACCTCCTCTATCTCCCATGCATCCAGTCTCCCCCGTACACCCCACCTCCCCTCCATTGTCCACATTCATAGTAAGTCCTGTTGTAGAAGCCATAGTCACCTCAACAACCCAAACTCTACCTGAAACCATTCCAACTAATCTCTCCACTATAGCTACCACCATTCCAATCAATCCATTCCTCACTCCATCCTTTCCTTCATTTCCCATCCCTCCCATGCCTATGTTTCCATTTCTGCCCCCCATGACCTTATCCCAAGTGTCACCTCCCCGTCCTACCATATCACCTTTACCTTCTCCTCTACTTCAAACCATCTGTGACACCCAACAGGTCATATATTCCTCCTCCTTTGTAAATCCCATTTTCACACCCACTTATGCCACCATCACACCACTCTTCACGGTTACTTCACTAGATGCCACATCTAGTGACATGGGCATTTCCCCACCTACAACACCACCACTCACACACACCATCTCACCACCACATCTAGACACACCACAATTTTCTTCGATCAGCATTGCATCTACCCTCCCATTCCCCTTTCCCTTTCCCCCTGCATCTACACCCGCACTAGCATCATCCTCACACACTGCTCCATTGTTATTATCACCTACCATTGACACTACATTCCATCAAATGTTTTCTTGTATGAATTAAGTCCGAGATGAATTTGCATCTCTTGAAAACAATTACCAGACATTGCAACAGACTACTGTATGGTTGTGGGCATAGTTAAATTCTTTAACCATCAAAAATTCTTCCCTAAACACACGCACTCAAGAATTATGTGAGGCTTACCACTCATTAGAGTTAGAATCAGAACAGAAGACTAAAGAAGCCCTCATAGATGTAGAAAATCTTTCACATGCTCAGACATATCCGAATGTTATGCTCACATGCAATATGGGACTATTAAGACACCATCTCATAGCAGCCAAAGAAGAGAATTAGAGGCTACAAGAGTAGAATCATAAGAATTTCAAAGTTGTGATGGATCGACCAGATAAAACATTAAGTCCCAACCGCTTCAAAGCAGTCCCCCATGAAACGATGCAAGTATTATTGGAAGATCACACATGGTTACTCGAGGACTATGGCAACATCAATGAAGAATATCAGAAGCTACAAGCAGATCACAAAGCCTTACTATTGAAGGAACCTACACATCCCCAACAAGTTCTTGAAGTCACCCCCCCAGAAATCCTAGATGAACTCACTACTTTACGGGCGCATGTAATTGATCTTCAAGCACAGATTGCAGCTCAATTAGAGTCTCTGAGGTTAGACTCCCCGCGAGAGATTCTTGTTGAAGAAGAAATAGTTTTTATTCCGGTGGAGGACACATACGAAGAGGCATATGAATCACAATCTATCCTAGGTGGACGTGTCATAGCAGAAGGCCAAGACACATTTGAACTTTGGATTCCCGCATGGCTCAAATCAGTGGAAGAACTTGGTAAGACTCACTCTGCACGTGTCGAAGCACAGCTACATGATCGAGGAACAAATATTACAACCACCCTTAGCAAAGTAGACATCATTGAAATGAAGAGTATTTTCTGGATAGATGTTATACAAAACTATATTTCGTTCAACTGGCCTCTCAAAGGTATATCTTCATTAATGAACTTCAGTACAAACCATACTTTTTATACGTGGTAGAGTACCAATTAGCTATTGAGAAGGAAACGGGGAATAAACCAACTCATGCTACACAATTTGAGCCCAAAGACTTGCCTCCTGAAGCAAAGAAAGGAAAGATCTTTCATCCAAATTGGTGCATGAAGCTATTACAAGAATACATAGAAATGATGCACACCTAGACAAAAGCATTGTTACACCTAAAGTACAATCCGTGCTAGAGCTCTATTCCACCACGCCACTCCTGGAAGGCATTTGCCATCAAGGTTCAAAATAACAAGCAATGCCAGGACTGGCTAGACTACCCCTATCTAGCACCACCACGTGGCCCCCCAATTGTTGGATATATGATGGTGA
Organism: Ceratopteris richardii; assembly: GCA_020310875.1. NCBI lineage: Eukaryota > Viridiplantae > Streptophyta > Polypodiopsida > Polypodiales > Pteridaceae > Ceratopteris > Ceratopteris richardii. The sequence continues at coordinate 1,927,966 of CM035439.1, read as the reverse complement.
CCATCCGCCACTGGCTCCCCCACTTACACGACAAGGACAATGTCATCGCATACATGACAATTAAGATCTTTGATATGATGCAAATTGTTTTCAAGATCTTTTGGCGCGTCAAGGCACCACATGTCAATACCCCAGGCTTTGAGCATGGAAACCAAGATCTCACCTACGACATGAGCACTACGCCTTCGCTACGGGTTTGCTACCCATGGCAGTGTCATATAAAGTACTTACCTGCATGTTATAAGATGACTTTTGAAGAGATGTTCACGACAGGATTTTGGGAGTAGCACTCAAAAGTTTTTATCAGTCAACCTACCCATCTACTTCAACTATTTGCTTGCGAGCAACTTGTGTATTCAACACACTACCGGCTTCCAGATGAACCTCAGGCCATAGACTGGGAAAAACTCAAAGACGATCTTGCACGAGGAATTCGCATCACAGAGCACACCCTTGCACAAGACCTCTTGCAAAACTACATCATGCAGACCCCACAACAAGGATCTATTGGGGACGAAAGACGTGAGAGGGAGGGGGCTATTGGCAGCAGCCAAAGGCATAGATGTAGAGGAAGCATGTAGAGGGCGGCATACAAAGATCATGGGGAGTCAGGCAATCATAATTTCTCAAAGAAATATACTTCATATTACTCTTCCAAAACACCAAACAATGATTCTAATCACTTTTGTACTATATGTATCATAAAACACCCGCTTTTGTATTTAATAGCTCCATTTTTTGCAAGTCGAGGAGTCCTCAAACTTGATGAGTTTAGGTAGAACAAGCATACTAGTTTTGGCTATTTTTAGATCTCATTGAGACCTCCAAATAGCATCAAGAACCTATTTTTTTACTATCCAAGTCACTAGATGTGAAACTGGTCAAAACTAATCTACAATCTATAAAAAGAGCTAGAGAGCTCATTTTTGAGGTTATCTTGTATGATTTGAGTAGAGAATAGAGCTAGATTGAGCTTGTTGTAGTGATCTTGAGCAATAGAGTTTACTTTCTACCTTCCATTGTGTCTTGCTTGTCTCTTCCATGTGTGTGTGTATGTGTGTGTGTGCATCTTCATGCTTCTCACCTTCAATCTCACTACTTCTTGCATTCATGATCTTCATATCACTCCTATCTCTTCCACATATTGACAACTAAAGGAGGTGATGCTTACACTTGAGCTACAGATACTAAGGGATATCTATTATAGATGGTATATCCTAGATGGATACCATTTAGGAAGGATTAGAACTATTTATGGGTATCACAAGAAGCATACATATATTCTATATGACTTAGCTTAGGCCTTTGGATTGACCTTAGCTCCAATTAGAGCAATGGATCCCAAGGAAGGAAGATATATAGTGTTATAAAGTGACTAGTGGGAGATGGTTGAACCACGTCCTAAGAGGTAGGATCAGGAAGTAATCCTCAACAATGGCTTTTGGGGAAAATGGTTAAACCATTGGACTCCTAACCGAAGGTCAAGTTCAAATCTCCTTGGATACAACACTGGTACTAGAGCCTAGGAAGTAGGTTTGGGAAAGGTGGTTGTAAGGTGCATGCACCACCTTGAGAGATTCAGCCAATAGAAATAGGGGTTTATCTCCCAATCCATTAGTCAAATTGAGACATATAAGGTATCCTTAGAAAGATTTCAGAGTGAGATTTCCTTTGGTAGTAGTTGATTGAGGGTCCAAGATATTGAGCATGGGTGAGAATGAGGTTCAATATACTAAGGTTCAGAACAAAGGGTTCAAGATACCAAGCTTTTGAACAAGATTTTCTTGTGATTCAGGGTCCAAGATACCAAGCATGGGTGAGAACAAGGTTCAAGATACTAAGTTTGAGAACAAAGGGTTCAAGATACCAAGGTTGCAAACAAGAGGTTCAAGAAACTATTTGAGGGTGAGGACATCAATGCAAGGGCCCTAGGCAATTTAGGAGCCAAAAGTGAACAACAAGAGATGGTCGAACTACACGCAAAGAGGGAGGATTAGGAAGTAATCCTCAACCATGGCTTTTGGGGCAAGTGGTTAGCCCATCAGACTCTCTAACTGTGAGGTCACAAGTTCAAATCGCCTTGGATACAAGAGATAGGTTGCCAAGTAGCATGAAGATCTAGAAAGTATCTATGTTGGTACTTGTAGACTAGTTAGACTTGGGAGATGGTTGATCACATAATCACCTAAAACAATCTAGCCTAGTCATAGGATATGGGATTCATGAGAACCCACCATGTGAGATATTTTATGAGAGTTCCATCTTAGTCATGGGAACTAGATACATGCTTTTTTTAATGGAGTTATATTCAATGGATTAGAGATGAGAAATACTATTATGGGATGGTTGGGACCATCTGCCTTTGAGAACTCTTCTTCAACGCCCAACAAGAAAAGGACTCATTATATATAAATTATAATTGTTTTTAGACTGAGGAGAGGTGTTTAAAAAACATCTCTTAGTTGAGACTTGAGGAGTACAACTATGAAACTCGTTAGGAATTCCTTCACATGGGAGTTTCATTCTCATAGGAAGGAAAACATGGAGAAACTATTTATATGTTTTCATGAATGGAAGAGTGGAGCAAAAGGAATTTATTATAATCACTTTAAGGGAAAGGGAAAGTGGAAAAGATTTTATTGCTAGAGCCCTCTACCTTAGATGAGATAGAAAGAGAGAGTTTATACACTTTTGATTGTCTAAATACGAGAAACATTATCCTATCTAATAAAATAGGGAGATTTGATAGTCACAATGGTTAGATTGAGCCTCATCAGAAGAATCTAGGGAACAAGTAGTTATGTCTATTGCTAGTGATGGTCTTTGACTAGACACAGAGACCTAGTTGTTGGCTATTGGTGTTCATCCAACCCTAGTGCTTGATAATTCATAAGTGTAAAGCATTACTTATGCACACTCTCAATGAGAGATTCATAGAAACATGCTCTTGTAATTCTTGAAAAGTTATTACCTTGAAAAGTAAAAGTTATTGAGGAAACTCGTGGCCATGTTAGGCATAGATTACAAGCTGAGTTAGGAGTGATTGATTAGCTAAGTGATTCCTAAACTTTAGAGGAACTTTTAGGTACAATCCCTCCAAGATTTGGATTCAAATATCACTATAAAAACACCTATGTGTAGTCATGGATTAGAGCAGCACTTCGAGCTACATTCTGGAGAGATTTTGATAAAGCACCAAGCCACAAGTGAAGCACACATTGTGATCCTTTTTCCCAAGCTTCATCATATCATGTACAATATGTTCAATATAGATTGATTTTCTAGCTATAGTTTGTCTGCTGCTATAGGTTTACATTCACATATCTAGTCAACTTCAGTGAGTGAGTTCTCTGTGTATACTTAATCTTTTGTTGAGCTTTAAATTGGTATAGGTAATTTGATAAGTTTATTTTCATGATACCAATTTTCATCATCGTTTTTTTATTAGTCTATGAGCTACAACCATTTGATGCCAACTAGATACTCCAGAGAACTAGGATGATTTATATGCATCCTTAGCAAGCACAAGGTGTCTACTTATCATCTTTGAAGTTATCTTGGCAGGTGTAGAGCAGGTTTTTGCAGCCAGGCACATCTTTGGAGTGTATCTTCCATCTCCCCCTCACAGTGGTATTAGAGCAAAGATAAATCAATATGGGAGATATATTTCCTTCCACCATTGGCCATTTGATAGAAATAACTACTCAACCTAGTCTCTAAGGATGGAGACCTACCTTCAAGGGAGAAATTTATTTGGATACATATCTGAAGATGAAGTCATGCCAACAATGAGAAGCAAAGGACAACCATCACATGAAGAGCAAGAAGGCCTACAACTTGGTGCTCAAAGGATGCACTAGCCATGTCCTACATCTTAAACTCAATCTCTAATTTTCTCTTACCTCATGTGAAAGGATGCAAGACCTCAAGAGAAAATTGGAAAGCACTTGCTTCTTTCTTCTCTTCAAATACTAGAGCAAGGAAGAACCAGCTATGGATGGACTTTACTACCTTGAAGAAAAGTCCCAAGCAAAGTGTGACTAATTATGTCACCAAAATGAAGGAGATCTCTAATTAGTTTGGAAGCATTTGAGAGGTAATTGAAGAAGAGCAAATCATCAATGGAATCAAGGCTGATGATAAGTGGGAATCCTTCACAACTGCCACAGACCTATACATGGACATGCAAGTGTCTGACCTCAACACTCTTATGGGCCAATTCTTCACACGGGAAGCAAAGATAAGCAAGAATGTTGAATCCTCAAGAGGTAATCAGTCTTCTGCCTTATACTTTGATAAAGATAAAGCTAAGGATAAGCCAAAGGCTAAGAAAAATGAAGATGAAGGTAGCACTTTCCAAGCCAACTTCATAGCTAGAGGAAAATCTAGAGGAAGAGGCAGAGGAGGAAAGCAAGGTAGGGGGAGACCCCAAAAATCTCAATCTTGTAACATTTGTGGTTACTCTAATAATACCATTGAAGAATGTTACATGAACCCAAGGAATTCCAAAGGAAGAGGATTCAATAGAGGTGGTTATGGATCAAATAGAGGCAGGTACAATGGAGGATACAACAACAACTACTTCAACAATAATAATCATCAAAATAGATATATAGGAAGAAAGGATTACAACAACTACAGTAAAGATCAAAGTCAAGAAGACTCACTACCCCTCATGAATCTATCATTGAATTAGGGTAAGGATGATGATCATGTTTTCTATATTGACTCGATGTGCTCAAATCATGATCAAGAAATGTAGCATTGCTCTCTAATTTAGAAGATCCCAAAAATAAACATGAAGTATAAACGGGTGATAATACAAGAAATTCAATGGAGAAAATAGGTAATGTCAAGACATCAAATGGCAACATGAATCTTCTAAGAAAGGTTTTGTATGTGCCTACCATAACCAAAAATTTGATAAATGTTGGACAAATTGTGGAGAAAGGATCGTAGGTTAGGTTTACAAGACATGGAGCATATGTGGAAGACCCTAAGCAGGGATTTAGAAGAATTGCCAAGGGAGAAACAACAAGAAGAATCTTCACCTTTGAAGTGGAGGACACCAAGAACATAGCATTATTTAGCTATGGATCTCAAACACTCTCTGAATTGGAGGTATGGCATAAAAGGCTTGCTCATATTCGTGAGAGAACTTCGAAACAAAGTTGCAGGGATCAAAGTGTACTTGGATTGCCCAACATCACAAAACAACATATGATACAAGTATGGAGCATGTCAATTTGGCAAAGCTCATAAACGACCCTTCAACAAGAAAGGCTATATTCATCAGAATTGTTGGATCTTGTCCACACAATGTATGAGGTCCAAGCAAAGAACCCTCTATTTCAGGTTCAAGATATTATGTATATTTTATTGATGATTGTAGTAGATGGACAATTCTATACTTTATGAAGGATAAAGATGAAGTCTTCAATTGTCTCAAAAGGTATCTTGTGCTTGTAAAAAATCAAATAGGTAGATGTCTCAAGAAGATGAGATCAGATGGTGGTGGAGAATACTTCTCAACTGAAATGGATGCTTTCCTACAAGAAAGAGGCATCAAAAGAGAGGTGACAACAAGATACACACCTGAACTCAATGGAGTAGCTGAAAGAAGGAACATAACAATAGTTAAAGCAGCTAGATCCATGCTCAATGAAAAGGGTTTACCCAATTATCTTTGGGTAGAGGCTGTATCAACAGTCACATACCGTGTAAATAGGCTTCCATCAAAGTCTTTAGATGGTATGACACCCTATGAGGTATGGAATGGAAGAAGGCCAAGTTTAGAGCATCGCAAAATCTTTGGATGTCTAGCTTATGCTCACATACCTTCTTAAATAAGAGGAAAATTGGATCCCAAATCAAAGATGTGTATCTTTATTGGATATGATCAAAACCAAAAAGGGTATAGATTGTATAATCCCACTAACAAAGGCTTTTTAGTTAGTAGGGATGTAGTCTTTGATGAAAATAAATCTTGGTTTGATGATGACAGGAAAGTGAAGCTACCCTATGACTTGGAAGAAGACTTTCCATGTCTTCCAACAAAGGATCCAAAGCATCATGAAGATAGTGACTCTCAAGATGACTTGAAGCTATGGAAGAACAAAGGGAAGGCCAAGGTGCATCACTTAGCTCAAGGATCAAAAAGCTCTCATCAACCACTCAGATGATCAATGAGAGAGAAGAAGAAACCAGAGAGATATGGATTTAATACATCTTTGATCACAAAGCATTCAATTTATATGGCTAAGGACTCCAACAATGAAGAACCAACATCATATGAAGAAGCTCAATGCAAGAAGGAATGGAGAAAATCAATGGATGAAGAAATTGAAGCTCTCATGGAAAATGTTACATGGGAAATTATTCCTAGCAAGCCATCAATGAAGGTAATTGGATCAAGGTGGATCTATAAAGTAAAAACGGAACTCAGATGGTAGTATTAATAGATACAAGGCAAGGTTAGTAGACAAGGGGTTTTCCCAATCCCATGGCGTAGACTATGAAGAGACCTTCTCATCTGTTGCTAAAATGCCTACCATTAGAGTACTTGTTAGCATTGCTGCATCTAGGAATTGGAAGCTGTATCAACTAGATGTAAAGAATGCATTTCTCAATGGTTGGATTTAATAGGAAGTTTATATGGCACAACCACCTGGTTATGAAGATGCACATCATCCAAATTATGTGTGTAAATTGAAGAAGCCTCTGTATGGTTTGAAGCAAGCTTGAAGATCTTGGAATCATAGATTAGTTACCTACTTGCAGGACCAAGGATTCAAAGCTAGCAAAGCAGACACATCATTATTCATCAAGAGGAATGGATCAAAGGTTATATATCTCTGAGCATATGTAGATGACATTGTAATTACAAGGAATGATGCAAATGGGATTAAACAGGTAAAGGCTGAAATGAAGGATGAATTCAAGATCGATGATCTTGGAACTCTCACTTATTTTCTTGGACTTGAACTTGTCTATACAGATTCTGGTATCTACATCACTCAAAGGAAGTATGTACATGACATGCTCTCTAAGTTTAAAATGGAAAATACTAAGTGTGCAGGTACACCCATGGAGTTGAATCATAAGCTAATTGCTTATGAGGGAGAACTTATTGAAGATATCACAAGCTATCAAAGCTTGGTAGGAATCTTGAATTATGCAACTCTCACAAGGGTGGACATATGCTATAGTGTTAGCATACTATGTTGCTACATACTTACATTCACATTTTCACTCAACTTTAGTGAGTGAGTTCTCTGTGTATACTTAATCTTTTGCTAAGCTTTAAATTGTTATAGGTGATTTAATAAGTATATTTTCATCACGCTAATTTTCATCATCATTTGTTTATTAGTTTGTGAGCTACAACCATTTGAAGCTGACTAGGTATACTGGCAGTTAGCTCCTAAAATATCATGATGACACCCTTATATTGCTAGATTGATTTATCTCAATATGGTTCACCAAAAGTAATCAAATTTTTTTCTTTAGATTCATTATCTATCTAAATAAAAGTACCTAAAATATCTCTGTTCAATTTTAGCAGGCAGTGACCTGTGAGCTAATTTCCAGAGTGCAATCCATCCCAAAATAGCAAGTTTTACTTCATCTGTTTAGTATCAACTATTCTATCTTGATGAATGAATTTGAGATTGATACTCCAAAGCACTAGGATGGTTTATATGCATCCTTAGCAAGCAGAAGGTGTCTACTTATCGTCTTTGAAGTTACTTGGCAGGTGTAAAGCAAGTTTTTGGAGCACTAGGCACATCTTTGGAGTGTATCTTCCATCTCCCCTCACATTGGCATTAGAAATATTAGAGATTGAGTGATCATGGATGAGTTCGGTCTTTAGGTTTTTAATAAAAAGGTAAAAAATATGTCCTCTTGGAGTACTAGAATCTTAGTTGGTGCTTTTTCATGAGGATGATGATTGAGCATCAATTAGGAGGATTGATAATTATATGGAAAACTGAGGGGAAGAGGAAATACCAGAGTTTGCATAAATGCCATTAGAATCTCTTTCAATAGAACTTAGCATGTACCAAAACAGGACACTATAGTGTCCTATTTTCTAACAAAAAAATCACACATACTAATCAAATAAAATTTTGAAAAAACCTTAAAGCCCCATAAAGACATATACCTAGATATTCTATAAAAAATATTTATTTTAAAAAATAACCTTTTATGATAATTCAAAATATAGAAATGATTGAATATGGTTCAGAAGAATTGTTTTTTTGTAGACTTATATATGAGAAGAAAGAAATATCTCCATAATAAGAATTTTCCTCCTATTAGAATCATTTTTCTGATGTTACTTTATTGCCACATAATCATTTAAGACAAGTCTTGGGAACTAGAAAAATCATTTTTATAATAAAAGAATTACTACAATATAGGGTGCTCATTATATAGTTATATACTTTAGGAGCCTTCTATATGATATTGATTCATAAAAACACAAAAATGTTTGGTTTTTTATTTCAAAACTCCATCACATAGTATCATAAAGATATGGTACATGTCTTGGAACCAATAATTTATGTATCTATCTCATATACCAGTAAAAATCTCAATATTTCATTTAATAGCCATATTCCGCTCTGTCAAGAATCACAATTCATCCTTAAAAATTAGGTTTTCTCAATTATATAAGGTATATATTATGAATCAAAATAATTATATAAACATTATGAACTAATTTATATAGAAAAGACTAGCACATTGACTTTAATCATGTAGCATGTGCAATATTTTCTCATAAAATGACCTTTTTTAGCGTAGAAAAATAGTGATATTGTTTAACTTGAAGAAAAAACATAGAAATTCGACTCCTAAGGTTGCCAAAAAACATTTCCAGCTCTAATAATATCAAATAGTATTTTGATAATAAAAAATGATGCATATTCATACCATCACTTTGCAAAATAATTCATAGATGATAACATTGTCATTTCACATATGAAATTCATTTTATGCCATAAACCTAGTAAAAATCAATACAAATCTCCAATTATGGATAGAAACATGTTGATATATATAAAATAAGAGATTTTATTGCATTTACACCAATGAAAATTGTGAGATCATGATTTTAATAAAAAATAACCACTAACTTACATCATTGTAATTTTTGCACCAATGCTGAAATCAGCATCAAAAAATTAGTGAATAAATATTAATTTTTATATCATTTAATCGAAACTATATTTTTCTAAAAATATTCAACCCTTATGCTAACATGTTGCATAGTTACAGCTATAAATGGTTCCTTCTAGTGGTCTTAAAAATTCATCAAATAGCGTATCTTTTTCAGCACATTAAAGTGTCCAATTACAACACTAGTGTTAGTCCAAAGTTTATGGATGAAAACACAAGGATTTCTTGGGTGATATGATGTAGATGTTTCATTGTACTAGCAATGAACTTCTTATGTGAGCTAGGATGATGGATTTTCATAGGATGCAAGGATGGCTTACTAGGTCCAAACTATCATTTGTGGTGCGCTCAAGGTCAAGAGAACCTAGAATGGCATGAGGGTAAGTCTATACTTTTAGTTTTGAGGGATTTATGGGAATTTCTGATGGGTTTTTCTTCTATCACTTAGACAATTATATGGTTTATTATCTCCATTTCAATATGGTAAATATTATATAGGATGGAACTCCACACTTGTATTTCATAGTATTACTCCATATAGGAGACATCACATGGACTTAGGTAATTTGGATGATGATGTCATTATGGAAGCGACACTCTATAAGTTGTACGTATATGGGGGATAATAGGCACAACCGAGATAGTTTCCCATCCTCAAGATGTTCTCATATGAGGCTTCCTTGGGGGAAGGATATGGGGGACGAACACACATAGAGATGACCATATACTAGTTGTGCATGGGGCTCACGGGAGTTCAAGAACTTCCTTCTACCATTATGGACATTTCATCTACATTTTCAAAGAAAAAAATATCACATTATACCATGAGGGGTGAATCATCACATATGGCCTAGGTGATAAGGATGCCACATGGCATCCTTGTAGAAACCTACTATTGAAAGGGTAGAAAGATGGGAGAAGAAGGATTTCATGGTATTATTCACACATCTTTGAGTGTGTCTAGAAGGTGACATTAGGAAACCTTTGTGTGTTTTGTTTATATTGCTCTGCGAGTCTCTGGCTATGAACTTGTAGAAAAAGATTGTCGCGTTAACATAGACCATGGTACAATTAGACTATGATTAGAATATGGTTGAGTTTTCAATTGGACTATGGTACCCTTGCCACCTAGATCATGGTTGAATGTTATTTGGAAAATTTTCTAACATCTTTTCTTCACTTCCACAGGATCAAATGGGATCGCTTCTCCTTAACCTTCGAAGTATCTATACTTATTTTTCTCTTACAATCAACATAGAATGCTTTGTTCCATCTTCAGATTATTATAGATTAACACAAAAGGACACATTGCAATACTTATGAAAAGGATGCTCTCTATCAATCCAGGATGATAAAATCTTAGAATCACTTCTCTATCGCTAAATCATGCAAATATTGAATGGAAAAATGAAAGAAATTTGTTTTCAAAGTTTGCAACAAAAAATGCAAGTGTCTAACTTCTTGCAAAGAGTCTCCACTTTCATAGAGCTTTCTTCTCTTGGCCCTTTGTTGTTGGAGGAGATGGTGGATAGATTCCAGAGATGAAGTGGTCCTCCAAAATCCCGCTTCAGACCAGCCAAGAACAAGTTGTGGACAGTATAGTACACCCCTTGAGCTTCCTAACAATCACAAATAATCACCTATGTGCTTTGCAGCGTAACACTTATAACCCTTGACATAGGGATAACTTTGCAAATGGGCCAAGAAGGCTAACCATTTGTTTCAGATGTGGAGAATGTGGGAATTACCAGAGTAGATGCAATCTACTAGAAAATGCCCCTCCTTGAAAAAACTACCCAGAGGCTAGGGATCATTATACCAATTGTTGTCCAAGGAACCAGGCATCTACATCTGGGCCACACATAGAAATGATCTCAATGAACAAAGAAAATATTGCAGAACAAGTCAATGTGCCATCACCATCTATTGGAGAAGTGCAACTAGAAAAAATTGACTCTTTTGTAATGTAGAAAAGAAGCAAGGGGAAGGCTCATTTAGACACATGCAAAGAGTCAAGTACTATTGGAATGAACAAAGGCAAAGGGACATCCAAAGAGAAGGTCAATACATGTGAAGTTAAAATACAAAAAGAGGAATTCAAAGGTATTAGTGATGTCATTGGGCATGCATTTAGCAGAGCTCGTGAGGATTTTGAATAGTCAATTAGAGCCCATGCTCGTAAGGAATCTTAAGCTTCAAGACTACTCAAATCAATTAAAAAGGAGGTCATTATTCTTTTATTTAATAAATATGGATGTGAAATTCAGATCAGAGGTCTTGAAGATCATTGATGAGGCCTCCACAACCACTTTAGTGGCAAAATCTGTTGTTATGAGCAAGTATCAAATGATAAGGAAAGCCCCCCTCATATATTATAAGAGCTCATGTCTAACAATCAATATCAGAAGACATGAGTTACAAGGAGTTATTGTGGATGGCAGTTCTGGCATTAACTTAATGCCTGAACATACCATGAAAAATCTTGGACTCCAACCTTCAAGACCTACCAATTTCACTATAAAATTGGCAGATCAAAGAATAGTAAGACCTATGGGAGTGGTCCCTAGAGTCTTAGTTGAGATACAAGGTACCATCTTTAACTTGGATTTTGTTGTCTTACGGTTGCCATAGGTAGATGGAAGTTTCACATTGTTGATTGGGAGACCTTGGTTAAAGCATAACAATGTGCTGCATGATTGGGGTAAGGACATTATGTGAGTAAAACAAGAGGGGAAAGAGCTTCAACAGATATTTTTAGAAGAAGGACTAGACAACCAAAGACATACTCGCACAATGCACACAATTGGCATTTGTATGGAAAAAGATATGTTGGACACCCCAAAGGCAGATTTATATGAATAAGAGAACATGTTGGCTTGGCTACATGGAGAAAACTCATCTTCCTGCTACAAAATTTTCCCAAACAACTCAAGTAGAGAGGAAGTTTATGAAGGAAAAGAGGAGATGATTCACATTGCTAATTTGGGTGAACCAGCTACATGCCAAAAAAGATAGAAGAAAAGACATATCCTTAACTCCAAGATTGATGAAGCTACTTCATATCCTACATCAAGGGATACTGGTATGGATATCATCTTTTATGATAATTTTTATGTCAGTAAGTGCAGAGCATGACAAAGATGTGAAAGAAGTACCTACATGTCTTGGCTAGCACAGGATTCCATTGGTTGAGGAAGCTAGAACAGTAAGAGGAAAATGTTACAAATTAATTCAAAAAGTAGCTAAAACCAAGAAACAAAAGATGGATTATACTAGAAATATTATTCCAATGAAGGATTCAAGGTGGCACTATAACATGTTTAGTGTGTCCAAAAGAAAGACAACCCAAAGAGAGTGCGGTAACGCAAGAGATTCTGGAGGATGAAGAGCTTCCATCAGTCATCATATCCAAGTTCAAGCCCTATCATCAGCAAAATTAAAGCTTTCTAGATTACCTAGAACTTGCAAAATCTATCCAATTTATTTTGCTTAAGTTTTATAAGTTTTCATGCTTTTTCTTTGAGTTTTTATGCAATTTAGAAGCCATTTCATAGCCCTTTTCATGAACACCTTGTTGGAAATTTCTAGGAATTTTTTAAGGATTTTTAGAATTTTTTTAAAAAAAATTTAAGACTTTTTTTTTATACATTTTGATATTTTTCTTGATAAAATAGAAGAAAACAAGAAGCTCTCTATGGTTTTAAGTGTGAAAGGTCATCTAGAAGTTTGGAGAAAAAATTTTATTTTTTTGAGTTTTTTTTGGATTTTTTATCTATTTTTTAGATATTATAAAAAAAAGCGGCCCCTGGCTTTTATTTTTTATTCCAAAAAAACTTCTCTCTCTACCTCTCTCTATCTTCTCTCTCTACCCCTCTCTATCTTCTCTCTCTATCTCTCTCTATCCCTCTCTCTATCTTCTCTCTATCCTCTCTAACTTCTCTCTACCCTCTCTCTACCCTATCTCTATCCTCTCTCTACTCTCCCTCTATCCTCTCTCTAACCTCTCTCTACCCCCGCCCCTTTCCCCTAACCGGCCACCCACCATAAGATAAATTTTATCCTATGTTTTAATTGGAAAAATGTTTTTCGCTTTAGATTGTGCCTCGAATGGCGATTTCTTTCAAATTTGGGGTCATTTCATGTTTCTTGACACTATTAATTTTTTTTTTTAATTGGAAAAATGTTTTTCGCTTTAGATTGTGCCTCGGATGGTGATTTCTTTCAAATTTGGGGTCATTTCATGTCTCTTGACACTATTCGGTTCAATTTTTGAATTTCTTTTACCAAAATATAGACTTTGCTCCTACGTTTGGTCCAAACCTACATTTTTATGCACATTTAGCATGTGTTTTTTTATTTTGCATGTGGTCCACATGGTCTATTCCATCCTTATTTTCCCACATGTTTCACATTTTTCCATATGCACCCTCTGTGGCTTTCATGTTTCAGCATTTTTGACCCTCTCTAGAGCCCCTACTCATACTCTCTATCCCTCCCTTTATACCTCCACCCAGCCCTACCCTTACCCCTCCTTACCCTATCCTTCTTAGCCCTTCAACCCTCCCTAACCTTTCCTTCCTACCCTCCATTCTCCAACTTTTGCTTCTTCAATAAGCTAATATACAGTTTTGGTTCTTCCCTTGGGATTGTTCTTTCCTTCTCCTAGTGGACTTGATAGCTTCTCAATTGTCATTTTGAAGATTTTGCACAACAGGTATCACAATGAAACTCTTTGCTCATGGTTTGGTTGTTGACTCTTTGAGATGGAGAGACCATTAGGTGGTGGCTAATTATTGAGCTAGTCGAAGTCAAAGTAGTCAAAGTCAAACTAATAAAAGTCAAATTGGTCAAAGTCAAGTTGGACAAGGTGCACATATAGTGCACAAATGATTTGTTAACAATGGTTATGATTTTGCAAAAAGCTGAATGCAGGTTGCAGATTATCTTTTTGTAAGGTTTTCAAGGGTTTTTAAAGTGTTTTGGAAGGTTCAAGTGAACCTCCCTTAGGCACACACATTGAAGAAATGAAGCCAAAAGTGAAGGCATTTGTAAGAGGAAGCAATACACAAAAGTGTATGTATGATCCCCCATTTAAGATTTTGTTTTTCTTCTAAAGTCGCTACATGACAAAATAGGGAGTCGTTGGTCGTACACATTTTTAGTCATTTTTGGGACATCAAAGTGAGGACCAAGATATTCTATCACTGAGGAGTGGCATATGTAAGTGAATCGACACACAAGACATGAGCATTATTCTTGGAGTTAAACTAATCAAGTGAGAGCATAGTCTACACAAGGTGGGAAGAGCAAGAGACAATCAAAGAAGTACAGGCATTTATTGGACATTGTGGGTACTATACACATTTCATCCACGTATGTGGTTGTTGCCAAACCTTTGTACAACATCTTGACTAACTTTGAATGGAATGAGGCATGTGAAACCTCTTTCAATGAAATAAAACAAAAATTGTGCTTAGCTTTAATTTTATCTATGCGAGACTAGGATAAGCCATTCCATGTTCATGTGGATGCCTCCAATTATGCAATAAAATGTGTGTTAGCACAATCGACTAGAGAAGGTAACATAGATCTTCCAATAGCATATGCGACTAGGCAGTTAAGTGGTGCTGAAAGGAATTATACTACAATCGAGAGAGAGAGAGAGTGCTTAGGAATGGTCTATGCGGTTAAGAAATTTAGACATTATTTTTTCGCTAATAAGTTTAAGTTTGTTACGGACCACCAAGCATTGGTCTATCTAGTGAACGAGAAAGAGGCAATGGTCACTACTTTAGTTGACCCTAGGAATAAGATCCATAGTTAGTAATGGGCAAATGTGTCAGTGATGAGGGTTAGGACACCTTTGAGCTACCATGCACGGCATGGATGAAGCCAATGGAAGAAGTGGGCAAAGACACACTCTGCATGAATTGAGGCTCAACATTAGGCAATGGTAGTCATTGAAGAAACCATACTTCTGTCCCCCTACTTCGTCAAACTCCTACCCAGGAGATACATATCGACCAAGAAATCCAATATCAACATTACTTCATGTACCTAGCCAAGTATAACTTAGAAATAGAGCACATTACTAGAAAGAAACCCACCCATGCTACTCAGTTCCAACCACAGGACCTCCCTCCACGTGCAAGCAAATGCATGATCTTTCAACCTAACTAGAGGAGAGACTTATTGCAAGAATACCTTGAAATGATGCACACCTGGTCAAAAGCTCCTAGACACCATGTTATGCCTCGGTGCCCTGACATCGATCCTGGTCAGCATTCACCATTAAAGTGTAAAATAATCCAAAGTACCAAAAATGGGTCAATTACACATACTTCGCACCATCCCAAAGGACCCTCAATAGTGGCATACATGATGGCAACCATCTGAAACTAGATTCCACAAATGAACCATATGATTGATATAGCAGCCAAGATGTCCATCGAAATCTTTGACCTCATCCAAACTACATTCAAGGTCTTTTGAAGAGTCAGCACACCTCATGTTTCCACACCATGCTTTGAGCACGGAAATTTGGATCTCATCTATGAAATGAGCACCACCCCATCACTCAAAACTTGCTATAACTAGCATTGTTGCATAAAGTACCTACACACGTGCTATAAGAAAACCTTGGAAGAAATGTTCACCACTAGGTTTTGGGAATAAAAAAAACCAGGCCGACTCATCTGCTCCAACTTTTCACCTATGAAGAACTTGTTTACTCGGCACACTACTGCTACCCACCACATGATACACCACAAGAAATTGCATGGGACAAGTTGGAAGATGACCTAGCAAGGGGCATACATGTAAATGAGCACACCCTCGCACATGAACTCTTACAAGACTATATGGATCGCTCCCTGCAACAATGTTCTGTTGGGGACGATAGATGCAAGAGGGAGGGGGTATTGGCAATGGTTCACGGCATAGATGAAGAGAAATCATATGAGGAGCAAAGCAACGAGATGAGAGCGGTCCCCATTAATAAAATTTCCATTCAATATTGATCAAATCTTGTCTAAAACATCAACTATTACAATGATTCTTATCACTAACGATCATAACATAGAACCACCAAATCTTGTCATGTGACACTCCATTTTGTGCAAGCCAAGGAGTCCTCGAGCTTAAGGACCTAGTTAGAACAACCCTACCATTTTTTTATATTTTTTGGAGCTCATTTGACCCCTCAAAAGCATTGTAGGACATAAATTTTAATTTAGACCACTCATTAGATGTGAAATCAGCCACTTCACCTCAAAAACTATAAATAGAGCTAGAGATCTCATTCTTGGGGTTAAATAGTTTGAGGGATGAGCTTTGTATGAGAGTTCTTGTACTTTGAGTAATGAGAAGAAGTGATTACCTCCCATTTCCTTTTGTATTGTCTCTTCCCTGTGTGTGTGTGTGTGTGCATTGGTGTGCTTCTCACCTTCACCTTCATGCACTTTACTTGTTCACAATCTTCATATCATCCTTAATCTTTTGCAAATTGAAAATTAAGGAGGTGGAGCTTCGCAACATGGTACTTGCCCTTGTCTAGAGCAAGAGATGGCTTGCTTTGAACATAGCCTAAGCTAATTCTACCATTGTTGTGCATAGTTTGGTCCTTTCAATCTCTAGGTTTTCTCAAGGATAACATTTATCCAACTAAGCTATGTTTGGACCTTCTTGAAGTCGAGCGTGATAGGCTTTGAGCATCATGTCCAAGTCTTCTAGAGTAGGATCTACTAAGATTGATCCTACTCGGAGTTGCACGAGGATGGATGGTGGTGTCTGAGAGTGGTTTTGAGATGAGATTTTTGATATTTTTGTTTTTGTTTCCTTAAGTCTCTCTTCTAGTTCACTCATTTTTGTAGCCCATTGTCTTTTCATTCTTTCATGGATATCCTTCCTCAAAGAACTTGGAGAAGCTTGTAGGAGGTAGAAAAGTGAGTTGTGATGCGACGGAGTCTGGTCTAGCCAACCGGCACAAGACCAACTCTTCAGCTTATGGAGACTCAAAAGACCTTATAAGCGTGTGATAAGTGCAATAAAATGCACTATGTACTTTGGAGCATCAAGGAGAAAGATTCAATACAAGACAGATAGGTTTTTCCATCGACTAGCTCAAAAAACTTACTATCTTTGGATGAGACAATGAACTTCAAATGCTCATAGCGACCAACACGATTACAATTAGAAAAACTCCTTTTGGTGAAGTGATACACATAGGGTTGAGTGTATAGAATGCATAAAGTACAAGGAATAAGTAAAATATGCTTTTGGAATGAATCAAATACCCAACAGTGCTACCACCTATTTTTCAGGAATACATAGAGATTGACCCAGAAATAGAAAAACTGAGTTTTCTCCCAATCTACTGAACCAAATGCTTTGAAACTTTAGACACATGAAGTACACTAATAGTGTTCAAATGACTCCTCTGTCATTCAATGCGGAGCTCTATAGAGAGAGCAACAACCTCTACAATCTTATTATTGTTGAAGAAGATGATGCAGAAAAATGGAGCAAAACAATGATGGCCACAAGTGTATGTATATTGCTTCCATGTAATGTACAAAAAATTTTAAGTCTTTATATAGACTTTCAAGTGATCCATGACTTCTACAAGTGTATATTTAATTCAAATGAAGGTGGTAAAGGTTGTTGGATGGAATCAATTCACTTTCCTACAATCTAAGAAAAGTGAAGATCTAGTTTGATCTACTTTTATGTGATTGATTGATTGCAACTCAACCACCTTAAATTCATGGAAGCTAAGCTCTCTTTTTCTACTTTTACATGTGTGAATCTCTAGGCTTTTATAATGGTAAAAGATCCATGAAAAATCTTTTTAAAAAATACAATAAGTGAGCATAAGTGAAAGTGTTGAAAATTAAGTAGGCCCATAAGTAATATCACAGGTCCAAGGTTCCATAGGTCCAACATTTACAACATAGAATCCAGCAATCTTCCAATATTGACAAAACATGAACATACCACATTTAATCATACAAATGATGAGACAAAGATAGAGAGAGATTAGACAACATGTGTAAAGTGTTATGTAAGCCATTGCTTACTCACACTATCATATATACAAATGTTCGAATTACAATGTGGGAGTCAAAATCTCAAACACTCTATGCGAACAAAAATAGATGGAAGAGTGTATGAGCAAATGTTACAAACATATTCAGATGTATGGACAGAAGTCTGAATATATATGAGATGTGTGACCTAATCGGTTGTAGAAGAATGAATATGAGTGACAGAAAGAGGAAGGATCAGTCTAAAACTGATAATCAACAAACACTCATCTAACCTTAGGCTATGGAAGACCCTAAGTTAGACACGTATGTGAAAAGATCACATACTTACAAAAGTAGCAAAGAATGCTAACAAGTTTGCGGCCAAAAATCCTCAAACTCATATGAACATACCTTCTCGAACACCTTATCCAAATATGCATAAAGCATACATGTACTGATTCTCTTGTACCTATGCCGAATAGGAATCTTCATGATATCGATGCCACTTCCATATACTTCAAGTAGTACCTGTGTGCATAAAGAGAATATGTACCTGAATTCTTAACATAAGATGTAAATCTTATGTTAACCACCATCCAATGTTTTTGAAGTAACCCAAAATCTTCATGTAGAAGACAATTTTCAAATACATCATGTGGATGGCTGATCCACACCACCAAGCTGCTCATGGATAAGTCCTTTCCATAAGCAAGAGTGTGAGCACACTCTTCTTCTCCAAGAAGAACTCCATAGCCACTCCTCAACATGCTCCAAGGTAGCACCATGGATGGCCCATGTGCTAGAAGCACCACCCAAAGCTTGGTGTTGAACTAGGTGAAGGATATCTAAACAATAAGCCAAGATCTTGTTATATAGCCTTGACTATATCTTGAAAAGCTTCTCCAAAAGCAATAAAGCTCTACAATCTAAAAAACTCTTGCAAATATTGATCGTTAAAAAATGTAATCCGATCCGTCGTTGTGTTTTTCACGTTCGTGTGTTTTTTCTCAAAATCATGCCAAACTAAAAATAAAGTCGTGTTGCACCACTGCGAGACGGATTCGAACCCAAGTGGGTATTTTGGGAGGTCTTCAATCTATCCACAGCATTCACGCCGTTTGCTATTAGAAGAAGTCTTAAAAGACTCTACACATGCTATAATACTGGACAATATTGGACCAATGAGACATTGTTTTCCAACAATCCCCCCTGCAATGTCACAATGGTACAAATCGAACTCGATCTTGCAAACTTCATAGGTTGCAAACTATCACAAGCTTCAAACTTGTACTCTCGAATTTCCCTTCAAACCTTTTCTTCAAAAGTCTTCTTCAAAACTGAATTTGACTTTCCTCAAACTTCAAACAACTGAACTTGCTGAATATGAACCATAATACCTGAGAAAATATGCAAACTAGATATCCAATAGTGTATTCATCAAGCAATCACTTGCTTGACATAAATCTAGCAAGTACTAACTCTGAACCTACTATCTACTGTCTTCTCAAACCTGTAAACATACACGAGGATCCACATATTTGCATTTACCTTATGAATTTTTTCTCAATGTACTTCTACTACGTCATGTAAATACACTAATTGAAATCAAGAATTGAATCCTGGAACTTGTGACTAACAACTCACAACTTGTATATTATAAACACTGCCTGGTTCACCTCTGATTGTACTCAACTCAACTCATGAGAGTTATCAAAATATCTATGATATCATCATGTCTTCATCCTTGTTCAATCTATAAACCCTTCATACCTCATTCCTTCAGAATCTGGTATAAACATATATGTGCGCACCTCTAAAACATACCTTTCTGAAATATCAAGCTTCTCTTCAATAGAACTCTGGAACCTTCTCGTGAACAGGAACACCTAACAGGAACTTTCTCCAGACATTCTCCTTCTTCCTTCTTCTTTCAAAGCTGGAACATAAAGAGAACTTGACAAAGGAAATATAGGAATACCTGAAATAGGAATACCTGTAGATCTGACTCTGCATTCTTTTACATGTGGCTGAAAATAAGTCTTCATGTTTCATCACCCCCCCTGGATGACTTAACACTAGTATCCAGAATTCTTCAAATATATCAGACTTTATGAAATCTGGAGTGTCTTCCTTCTTTCAATAAATCTGATCTTCAATGATCAATACATGTATCTGAAACAAAAATCTCTGAACCCTTTTTATTAGCATTGTATACATGCCAATAGCTTTCCCTGTCATTCCTCAGCTTCCCAAATTATAGAATAAGGTTAGCTGATCCTAACATAATAAAACCTTGCTAAAAGCATTTTAGGATTCATAACCTTCTGCAACATAACAAGTATCTTCTTCTATTCCTCTGCAACATAGATCTGATAGAATCTGAATCTTTGACTTACTTCTTCCAATGTTAAGAATCTTCACAAACAAAGGATAGACAACTGAATCATAAATACTCAAGATCTTTCATGATCATTCAAGATCATTCAAGATCATCCAAGATCATACAAGATCATACAAGATCATACAAGATCTATGATATTTCCAACAAAATACCTATGTAGAATCTGCTCTCATCAAACCTTCATGACTGAATGTTTGATTTGGTACCTGAATGTCTCCAAGTGTCCATGCTTCTCACAAATTTGTAAAACTTTTCTTCAAACAAATCCTTCCCAAGAATCTGCAACTCCTACTTGAAACATAAGTGGACAAACTTCTCACCTTGAGAACTCCAAAAGCTGCAAGTTGATACTTCATATCTTCATATTCTACCCAGGTGAAATATGAAAATATCTGCTCGACTTTCTTTTGGTTAACTCCACTTCTCAATCAAGTGATAGGATCTGATGGAACACCTTTTTGAATACAAGCATGTATCCAAAAATCTAGACAATCATAGAAAGTAGATTCTTCATCTGACTAGTACATAAAAATTTTGAATTTTCTGAAGTTTTTTGAAAATATTGAATATGAGGTAACCTTTCCAAACAAAAAACATCACCCCAAGTCTTCAACATCTGTCACAAAAAACTCTTTTACCTCAAGAGTTAGATAAAGAAGAATTATACTTCTTTGAAACTTGGCATATACCAAGTAGCTCTGTATTGACACTCCAAGAATTCTTTGAGGGAACATATAGCTACCTGCTCAAAATCTTCAACCTATATATAACTCATACATATGAGTTAAAACATATAAGTTGTCTTCAAAAATCTGCTGCTTTTCTTTCTCTCAATGCAATTCTTTGTCAAATCTACTAAATCATGATCAAGTATCATGCAAAACAAGAAACTGCTTCTTCTTTAAACTATCTTTTTCACAAGATGTTCTTATAGACTTGTCTTTGGATGTAGAGGATAAAATAGGAAAAGTATATGGAAAATATAAGAGAAAAGAAAGTCTTACTTTTCTTTTGGAAATATTGTACTTTCTTCTTCTGCATCTTTCTTCCACGTGATGATGATGTCAACATCTTCAAACTTCTCTTCCATACCTTTTGTTTTCTTCACCATGAAGTAGCAAGCATTCTTAACTTTTCGAATGAATTTTTCTCTTCCTCTAGTGCTAAGAGTAAGAGACAAAACAAACATAGTATACAAATGGAAGTGAACATAGAATTTTATCATCTCCTCATATCCTTGAATTAAAATTTTGCTTCAAATGTGACTAATATGACTAAATGCACCAACCTTTTGTCTGAATGATGAATTACCTTTCTAGAGTTACCTCTCTAGAACAAAATGTGAGCAAAAGCTTCCAACCATCTTACAACACAAGATTGGCTGAAAACAAAACTGATGCTCTCCAAATTTGTCTTCTTAGATGAGCTTTCTTGCCATGAAAGAGATGTCTCAAAACTCTCTAGAAAAACCTCTAGATGCCTGTTTTGATGTAGCCTTTAACTTTCAAATAATGAAAGTGTACAAAAGCACTTCTTGAATCCTTCAAATCTCTTCATAACTGCTCTTCTAAGACATGACCTGCAAATGATAATCTGATAGTAGAAACTGATACCTATGATTTGATGTTGATCTGATTCCTTCATCTTCTCCAAACCATTGTTTTTCCTTGAATTTGAAGTAGCCTTCTCTCCATCAAGTCTTGGTCTTCAAACAATACTTTTTATAAAGTATTTTCATACTTTTCCAAAAGTAGTCGGCAACTAACATATCATCAACTTCATACTCCACACTAATAAACAAACATGTGACTCAATTGTCTAATTCTCAAATCTCTACTCATCTAGATTAAGTGTGTATGTCAAATGTCAAATGTCAAATGTTAGAAGATGCCCTTAAATCATATGTTGTAAACCTGGAAGTCTGGGAACCTGGGAATATGAATGAGCCTGAACGTTGTGATGCCAAAGCCCTAAAGCTCTCATACCAAATGTTGGAAATTAGGTAGGCCCATAAGTAATATCACAGGTCCAAGGTTCCATAGGTCCAGCATTTACAACATAGAATCCAGCAATCTTCGAATATTGACAAAACATGAACATACCACATTTAATCATACAAATGATGAGACAAAGATAGAGAGAGATTAGACAACATGTGTAAAGTGTTACGTAAGCCATTGCTTACTCACACTATCATATATACAAATGTTCAAATTACAATGTGAAATTTAAAATCTCAACCACTCTATGTGAACAGAAATAGATGGAAGAGTGTATGAGCAAATGTTACAAACATATTCAGATGTATGGATAGAAATCTGAATATATATGAGATGTGTGACCTAATGGGTTGTAGAAGAATGAATATGAGTGACAGAAAGAGGAAGGATCAGTCTAAAACTGATAATCAACAAACCCTCATCTAACCTTAGGCTATGGAAGACCCTAAGTTAGACACATGTGTGAAAAGATCACATACTTACAAAAGTAGCAAAGAATGCTAACAAGTTTGCTGCTAGAAATCCTCAAACTCATATGAACATACATTCTCGAACACCTCATCCAAATATGCATAAAGCATACATGTATTGATTCTCTTGTATCTATGCCAAATAGGACTCTTCTTGATATGGATGCCACTTCCATATACTTCAAGTAGTACCTGTGTGCATAAAGAGAATATGAACCTGAATTCTTAACATAAGATGTAAATCTTATGTTAACCACCATCCAATGTCTTTGAAGTAACCCGAAATCTTCACGTAGAAGAAATTTTCAAATACATCATGTGGATGGCTTATCCACACCACCAAGCTGCTCATGGATAAGTCCTCTCCATAAGAAAGAGTGTGAGCACACTCTTCTTCTCCAAGAAGAACTCCATAGCCACTCCTTAATATGCTCCAAGATAGCACCATGGCTGCCCCATGTGTTAGAAGCACGACCTCTATTGAGGTACCAAAGCTCCAAAGCTTGGTGCTGAATTAGGTGAAGGATATCTAAACAATAAGCCAAGCTCTTGTTATATAGCCTTGAGTATATCTTGAAAAGCTTCTCCAAAATCAATAAATCTCTACGATCTAAAAAACTCTTGCAAATCTTGATCGTTAAAAAATGTAATCGGATCTGTCGCTGTGTTTTTCACGTTCGTGTGCTTTTTCTCAAAATCATGCCAAACTAAAAATAAAGTCGCACGGCACTGCTGCCAACTAGATTCAAACCCACGTGGCTATTTTGGGAGGTCTTTGATCTATCCACAACGTTCGTGCCATTTGCTGTTATAAAGTCTTAAAAGACTCTACACATGTTGTAATACTGGAAAATATTGGACGAATGAGATTGATTTCCCTCAAGCTAAAGTATGCTTGATTCTTCATTCTCTAATAGGTTGAATACTTGCCATAGCTTTGAATCTACAAAGCTTTATTCCATCAAGTTCCTTTGTCATCATATCTACTACTTGCTTTTTAGTTGAAACAAAAGAAATATCAAACTCCTTTGCCATGAGCTTCTCTTTGACGAAGTGGTAATGAACATCTATGTGTTTGGTTCTTGCATGGAAAATAGGGTTTGCTGCTAGATGCATGGAACTTACATTATCTCCAAATATGTGAGGTTTGGAACTCACAAGTTCCAAATTTGTATACAATGCTTTTAACCATATTTCCTCTTGAGTTGCTATGGTCGAACCTTTGTACTCTCCTTTAGTTGAGGATAAAGAAATTATTGGTTGCTTCTTGGAACTCCATGACATTATCTTTGAACATGCAAATCCTAAGTAACCTGAGGTACTTCTTCTGTCATCCTTAGCTCCTACCCAATCTGCATTTGAATAGATTTTGATATCCAAATCTGAAGAGTAAGGATAGAATATACCTTCATTGATTGTACCTTTGAGATACTTAATTACTCTCAAGCTACATCCATGTATGGGCTTCTTATCGAGTATGAATCGACTAAGCACTCCCACACTATATGAGATGTCTACCCTTGTATGAGTAGCATATATCAAGCTACCTACCAAGCTTTGATATTCTTTGATATATTCAATTTTCTCACCTTCATAAACACTAAGTTTATTATTCATCTCCAAAGGAGTACCTGCAGGTTTAGTGTTCTCTATTTTGAACTTAAGACGTAGATCCTGAATGTATCTTCTCTGAGTCAAATACATTCCTTCATCTGTGCATATCACCTACATACCTAGGAAATATGTGAGCTCACCTAAGTCACTGATTTTGAACTCCTCTTGCATGTGTCTCTTGATCCTTTGAATGCCATTCAGATCATCACCTATCACAATAATATCATCTACATATACGCATAGATAGATAATCTAATTGTGACCCCTTTTTATGAATAGAGAAGGATCTTAGTTGCTAGGTATGAACCCTTAATCTTGAAGGTATGTAACCAAACTGTGATTCCAAGCTCTAGGAGCTGATTTCAATCCATACAATGCTTTTTTAAGTCTGCAAACATAAGATGCATGATTTGGGTTTTCAAAACCTGGAGGTTGTGACATGTATACCTCTTCACTTATCCGACCATTTAGAAATGCATTTTTCACATCAAGTTGGAGGAGTCTCCAATTCCTTGTAGCAACTACACTTATCAATGTTCTGATTGTAGTCATCTTTGCAACTAGTGACAATGTTTCCTCATAGTCTATACCATGAGTTTATGAGCATCCTTTGGCAACTAATCTTGCCTTGTATGTGCAAACTGATCCATCTGAGTTTCTTTTAACTTTATATACCCATCTCCAACCAATTTCCTTTTGATTGGATGCCACCAGTGTGATTACAATTAGAAAAAAAATCCTTTTGGAGGAGTGATGCACATAGTTTTGAGTTTATAGAATGCAAAAAAGTACAAGGAATAAGCAAAATATGCTTTTGGAATGAATCAGACACTCAATAGTGGTACCTCCTATTTTGCAGGAATACGAAGAGATTGACCCCAAGATAGAAAAACTCAGATTTCTCTTAATGTACTATGCCAAATGCTTTGAAAACTTACATACATAAACTAGACACTAATACCTTTCCAATGAGTCTAGTATCATCCAATTTGGATCTCTCTAGAGAGAGCAAAGCCTCTACAAGCTTACTATTGTTGAAGAAGATGATGCAAAAAAATGAAGGAGCAAGACAATGATGGCCACAAGTGTATGTATATTGCTTCTATGTAATGTATAAGTGATTTTAAGTCTTTATATAGACTTTTCAAGTGCTTCATGAATTTTACAAGTAGATTTTGAACTCAAATGAAGGTGGTAAAGATTGTTGGAGGGAATCAATTCACTTTCCTATAATCTAGGAAAAGTGAAGATCTAGTTTGATCTACTTTCAGGTGATTGATTGATTGAATATTGACCACCTCAAATTTGTGGAAGATAAGCTCTCTTTTTCTACTTTTACATGTGTAAAGCTCTAGGATTTTATAACGGTAAAAGATCCATGAAAAATCTTTTTAAAAAAATACAATAAGTAAGCATAATGAAAAGAACTCTCTAACGGATATTCTTTTGATGTAATCCAAGCCATAGCTTTTGATGTAGATCAAATCCACCTCAAGCATAGTGTAATCTTGATGTTCCAACACTTCCAAGATCTAGATCTCTTCTTACTAGCACTCTCTAATTCATTAGCCTCATATTTCTTTTCTTGCTCTATGTCTAGGATCTTTTGTAGAGCGTGTATTGTAGTGATACATTTGCAGGAGTAATATTAGCCACACTTCCATTGGGTTCTATCACTAAGCCAATTACATTGACCAGGGTAATCTTTTGAGCATTGATTGGGTTGTTAGGACAATCTCTAAGGAGATGTCCCTTTCTAGAATCAGAGCAAAATCCTTAAATCACTATAGATTGAGGTTGCCCTGGTGGGAGAAGTGGATAATCTATTGGATTTTGAGGTCTGTGGAAGGACACAAACAACACAACAAAAAAGAATAGGCTTGGGCCACAACACAATATTGAATGTATTACCAAGAGAATGTACAAAGATAAGTGACCTATTAGGGTTATAGGCATATATACAAGCTAGGGGAGAAAAACCTCCTAAAGAGGGAAAAAAGTTCCATGGTAGTCCTAAGTGTGTTCACACACATCACTATTGAAATATATCAAAAA
Source organism: Ceratopteris richardii (assembly GCA_020310875.1). Taxonomy (NCBI): domain Eukaryota; kingdom Viridiplantae; phylum Streptophyta; class Polypodiopsida; order Polypodiales; family Pteridaceae; genus Ceratopteris; species Ceratopteris richardii. The sequence goes on along the minus strand of CM035439.1, from coordinate 1,901,217 downwards.
ATTCCCCTTGGGATTGATGCAATGAACACAGAGCTGACACTTACGTATAAGGAAGTGCCAAGCTATGTGGAAAGAGATCAATCAAGAAAAGGAGGTAAGCCCAAAGCTTTGCAAAAGGCTTCAAACTTAATCCTACATGGAGCCTATGTGAAAAGGTCTCCAACCTTATTTCGTGTGGGCACATATGCCAAAATGATCTCCCTAGCAAAGAACCTCTCCCTTACATAATGATAGTGCACCTCAATATGCTTAGTGCGAGCATGGACACATGCTTCTCCGTAGCTACCAATGATCTCTGACTCTTAGTGAAGATGGTGGTGGTGGAAGACTTACCAACACCCAAATTAAAAAAAAAGGCATCTGAGCCACACACACTCAACAATCCCTATAACATATTCCCTATACTCAACCTCAGAACTAGAAGTGGCCATAATAGGTTGTTTCTTAATCAACCAAGATATGCACGAGCTCCAAGCATGAAGTAAAAACCATTAGTGAACACATGATTGTCATAGCAAAGAGCCTAGTCTGAGTCAGAAAAAACATTTTAATCTGGCAGTAGTGATTCCTTCTTGGGATAAAACAATCCAACTAGTCTGGTACCACTCAAGTAGTGAAAGATGCACTTAACTATCTAGCAATGCTTGACACTTGGGAAATTCACAAGCCTGCTCATCTGAGAGACAAAAAACTTAATATCAGGTTCAAATATGCATTGGTAAATCAAGCATCCAATAGCTTGTTGATAGAGAGCAACATCAAATGCATCTCTAGCATCATGACGACTCAACTATAAACCTATTTCCATAGGAGTGGCAAAAGGTTTGCAATCTTCAAGGCCAAAACACTACAATAATGTGTCAATATATTTTGTTTGACACGAAGCTATTCCCCCATCATCTTGCATAATCTAAATGCCCAAATAATAACGTAAATGCCCCCAAATCTAACATCTCAAAATAGGCATGCAAATCAGCCCTAAATTCAGCACTATGCTTCACATTAGGACTAATGAGAAGCATCTCATCAATATATACAATGATGATCAGAAGTACATCACCTTCATGCTTAACATATAAGGTGCTCTCAATTGGATTGTTCTCAAAACCATGTTGTTGAAGCTCAAGCACAGGCATAAAAGCGCATCAAGGAAGTGGAGACACAAGAAGAAGGAGCAAGTAGGGAGCTCCAAGAATCACATGTCAAATTTTCAGAAGAAATCCCTATAAAAATAGTGACTTTTGTCACTAAAAACCATTGTAAATACAATTTTCCATTTTTACAACTCCATTTTGTTCAAGCCGAGGAGTCCTCGAGCTTGAGGAGTATTAGAAGTATTATCCTACCAATTTTCGTAATTTTTAGATTCCATTTGAGTCCCCAAATAAGCCTTGGAACCTAATTTTTAACTAGGCCGGACACTAGGTCTGGACAGGGCCAAAACCACTCAAAAACTATAAAAAGGGCTGGAGAGCTCATTTTTGGGGTTAGCTTGTTGTAGATTTCAGTTTTGCAAGAGAGTTCTTTGGTAATCGAAGCTTTCCATTGTTCCACTCTTTGCTCCTACCTTGTGCGCGTGTGTGTGTGTGTGCATGCTTATGTGCTTTCACTCACGCACTTGTGCCATCACTTGCTCATAGTCTTCATACTAGTCCTCACGTCTCCGCGGATTGACATTTATGAGGTGGAGCTCCTCATGTTGGTACTCACCATTGTGCTATAGTGACACATGTGCAATCATGTAGGCATGTATATTTTCACACCAAGCACATGGTGCTTGCTTCAAACCATATAATGCCTTTTTTTGCCTGCACACTTTGTTTTCATGCCCTTTCTACACAAAACAATGAGGCTCAAATATATACACTTCTTCATGTAAGTCACCATTCAAAAATGCACTTTTAATGTCCAATTGATGTACATTCCAAGCACGATGAGCTACAAGTGCACAGATGCTACAAACCGTGGTCATTTGTCATGGCTTGACTATTACACTTGTAAAAATGAAGCAACAAGGTGTCGTACACATCTTTGGAGCTAACTGATGTCTCCTTACTACATGAAAGTAATGGATGAATTGCATCTTCCACAAAAACAACATCACGGCTAACCAAAATCTGTTTAGTCTATGGATGATACAAACAATAGACTTTGCTTTCAAAATTGTACCCAACAAAAATACATTTCACTTCTCTATCATCCAACTTCATGCATTGTTGTTCAGGCACTAATGCATATGCAAGAAAACCAAGCACATGCACATGAGCAACAGATGACTTATGAGCATGCCAACCCTCATATGGAGTGATCAATTTTAGTGCTTTGTTGGACAGTTCTTAATTGCATATGTTGCACATATAACAACCTTAAGCCAAAAGGTATGTGGTAAAGCTTGAATTTTGACCATACACCTTGCCATCTCCATGAGAGGCCTATTCTTTCTTTCAGCAACTCCATTTTATTGAGGCTTATACACATTGTACATTGATGTTTTATCCCACGTTTATCCAGAAATGCATTAAAAAATTAGGAGACATGTATTCCCTCTCTCGATCAGTATGGAGGGTGCCCAGTTTACATGCTGATAGATTTTCAACCAAAACCAAAAAATATTTGAAGCATATAAACACTTTAGAATCTTATTCTAATGGATAGATCCATGCATGCCTAGATAAATCATAAATGAAAGTCACAAAGTAAAGGTGGTTCCCAAAAGAACGTTTCTACATAGGACCATAGACATCAAGCTTCACAAATATATTTACAATGTGCCTCAAGTTTGGGCAAAGAAGACACCATTTTAGATTTTTGTAGGTGTAGAAAACTAGCATAATTCAGATGAACAAAGTGTGAATGCCAGAGCTTTGCATCTACAATAGCCTGAGAATTTTGGACTTCCAATGTTGAATCATTCATAGATTGCATATTCTATGAGCTTATATAGCCCACGACATAAAATTCTAGAAGCTATAATAAGATTCTCCATTTGAGAGACCATGAACTGTACAACTATCATCAATAAATTTTGAGAACCAAGCCAATCTTGGCTAATGATAAAACTAAGAGTAGATTTTTCTTGATCCCTGGCCAACTTAATAGCTACTAAGGAAGAAGTTAGAGTTTGGGAAGAAGTACAACTAAGCCAACAAAGGTAGAGAGAGCTTCTATATGGGCCCCTAGAAGGACTAGGAGGTGTACCTTTGAGGAATCCAGCCTACAAAAGTCCAACTCTGACCACACCAACTTTTATCACGACTACAAGTATGCCAAGAGAAACTAAACATGCACTAATAGAGGAACGAATAATGAAACTCGTGACCCAAACATTAAAGGAAAACACTCTTGCTCAAGAGATGTATAGTGTAAAGCATGACACGAACCCAGATAACAACCAAGATGTGTTTAGATCTAATATATAGTGTTGAAAATGTTATAGCTATGGCCATATAGCCATAGAATTCCACACAGTCTCAAGAATAGTATCTGATAGACCACCAACTAGAAGATTTTGTACTTTTTGCAACAAATCAAATCATACTCAGGGCTAATGCTATAGAAAAATAGCTTATGAGGAAGGAACCATGCGATCTGTGAACACAAGAGAGCATCCTTATACAGGACTAATTGCTCAAAAAGAACCACCTATACCACACTGGGAAACAAGGCAACCATATGGGCATGGAGCTCAAGGCCAGGGAGGTGGCTATCATAGGAGGGAAGCACAAGAATGTAGAGTAGCTGATCCAATCCAATGTTGGAGTTGCAGAGGTGATGGACATATTCCAATTGTGTGTCTAAAAAAAAAGAAGCCCATTGGATTCACTCTCTTATGCAGGTATTGTAGTGGAGAAGGACATTACGAGGAAGATTGTCCAAAAAAAAGAGCAGACAATGGCAAAGGGAAGGGGCTACTTGAGTCATCAAACTACATTGAAATTAGAAAACAACCCGCTCCTAAGGTATAAGAATAGATCCCTACTATAGGGATGGTATTCACAACGTCAAAATCTTGAGAAGGACCAAGTTCCTCTACACATTGTATAGAGGCAGACCATTATATATATATATATATATATATATATATATATATATATATATATATATATATATATATATATATATATATATATATATATACCTTAGTTTTAGTTGTGCCAAAAAAAAGGGAAAGCAATATAGATGAGAAAATGTTTTGCATGTGCTTTAACCCTATAGATGTCTTGATCAAACGAACTTACTTAGCAAACTTTAACGTGTAAACAATCCACCTTTGCCTTTGTGAGTGGCAAGCCAATGAGACCAGTGTCAAATGTAAGCCCTTTCTGGCTTTATACATGTGGCGAGCTTCATCCTCTAACCTTCGATAGTCAATCATGTCTGATTTTTGAAGTATCATGTCAGTAGGACACATTCGTAGTACTTGCTTACCACAAACATATGCATCACATCCGTGAATAACTTGAAGAACTCATCAATACATTAACATATCTTGTAAGAACATTAATGTATATAACTATCATAATGAAAATGATTAACAAAATACTCAAGAGATCAATGTCACTACAATATGTGTTTAAGTAACGAATTCAAAACCTACAATCAAGCTCACTTATTTGTAATGGGGTGAATAAAGTGGGAGCCAACAATAAGCCTCATAAGCATTTGAATAGGAATATACAGTGAGTTTTTTGTTCCTTCCCATTCATACTTTACTGATAACTCAGACCAGTGCACCACCTTGAAGCTTGCGTGGAGCATAAAATTCCTAATATTTGCCTATACCTCAAAACGTTTTCAATATTTTAATCAAGAATAAATTCAAGCACTACAACAGATCGATGGTATATTGAGGGTTTTACCGAGGAAAATGAACACGGCTTTATTTGCCACGACGCCGGTGTAGAGGTCGGTGTGCGCGTTGGTACCAAAGCGTCGGTATATGGGTCAGTATATGCGTCGGTATTACCGGCACCCATACCGGCGCATATACCGAGGGGTGTGTTGGACATACCGTCGCCTGCTGGGTGTACCGACGGTTATTCTGATGACAGTACTAGGAGTACCGTCGTTTTTCCGACGACCATACCTGCAAAATTTTTCTGAGCAGAATGTTTTGTCTTTTGCTACAGCAACATTACCATGATGTTGCTTAACAAAAGACAATACACTCTACCCAAAAAAAACTAAGTATATGTGATGTGTACTCTAACTTAGTTTTTTTTGGGTAGAGTGTGGCAAACCACTGTCATATATGATGTTTTTACAAAATGTGGCAAAGCAATGTATTGCCATATGAAAATCAAATACAAAATATTGGTCTTCCACTGCCATAAACATGCAAAGAACGTTCCATATCAAAAGTCCTGCAACAAAGAACATTAATGGAATGAGATAAATTCACATGAAAATTACAAACAACAAGTAAAAACCAAGTTTATAAATTAATTACCCCATCGCAAATGCTCCCATGAAACTATGGCACCGCATCCCTCTAAGTCCTGCAATAGTGCAGTCAACCCATGACTATATCTATAAGACTCCTCCGTTCGTGTTGGAGGACGACCCATTGCCAGCTCCTGAAACAAATATAAAAAGATTAGAGAAACATACATGAGAAATTTAACACAAATAAATTCAATAAATGAAATGGTACTTACAAACTCATGATGCATCGTGTCATATCCGCCGTTGCCCAAATGTGACAGTCCAATCGTATCTAAACGTGTGGCTGCGGCATTTCGCTGCTGGTGATATCGATCAGGAGTCTACTGCTACTCGTCACGAATCATGTCCCACTCCTCAGCATCTAACCATACAGGCTTTGGTAAGCCTTCTCTGAAAGCATCACGAGCCTCGAATCGTCGATGGGACATGACCTCACGTGCGGTGTGCAGAATCAACTCTGAACTGACAAAAACAACATCACGGCTAGCCAAAAACTGTTTAGTCTATGGATGATACAAACAATAGACTTTGCTTTCAAAATTGTACCCAACAAAAATACATTTCACTTCTCTATCATCCAACTTCATGCATTGTTGTTCAGGCACTAATGCATATGCAAGAAAACCAAGCACATGCACATGAGCAACAGATGACTTATGAGCATGCCAACCCTCATATGGAGTGATCAAGTTTAGTGCTTTGTTGGGCAGTTGTTAATTGCATATGTTGCACACATAACAACCTTAAGCCAAAAGGTATGTGGTAAAGCTTGAATTTTGACCATACACCTTGCCATCTCCATGAGAGGCCTATTCTTTCTTTCAGCAACTCCATTTTATTGAGGCTTATACACATTGTACATTGATGTTTTATCCCACATTTATCCAGAAATGCATTAAAAAATTAGGAGACATGTATTCCCTCTCTCGATCAGTATGGAGGGTGCCCAGTTTACATGCTGCTAGATTTTCAACCAAAACAAAAAAATATTTGAAGCATATAAACACTTCAGAATCTTATTCTAATGGATAGATCCATGCATGCCTAGATAAATCATAAATGAAAGTCACAAAGTAAAGGTGGTTCTCAAAAGAACGTTTCTACATAGGACCATAGACATCAAGCTTCACAAATATATTTACAATGTGCCTCAAGTTTGGGCAAAGAAGACACCATTTTAGATTTTTGTAGGTGTAGAAAACTAGCATAATTCAGATGAACAAAGTGTGAATGCCAGAGCTTTGCATCTACAATAGCCTGAGCATTTTGGACTTCCAATGTTGAATCATTCATAGATTGCATATTCTATGAGCTTATATAGCCCACGACATAAAATTCTAGAAGCTATAATAAGATTCTCCATTTGAGAGACCATGAACTGTACAACTATCATCAATAAATTTTGAGAACCAAGCCAATCTTGGCTAATGATAAAACTAAGAGTAGATTTTTCTTGATCCCTGGCCAACTTAATAGCTACTAAGGAAGAAGTTAGAGTTTGGGAAGAAGTACAACTAAGCCAACAAAGGTAGAGAGAGCTTCTATATGGGCCCCTAGAAGGACTAGGAGGTGTACCTTTGAGGAATCCAGCCTACAAAAGTCCAACTCTGACCACACCAACTTTTATCACGACTACAAGAATGCCAAGAGAAACTAAACATGCACTAATAGAGGAACGAATAATGAAACTCGTGACCCAAACATTAAAGGAAAACACTCTTGCTCAAGAGATGTATAGTGTAAAGCATGACACGAACCCAGATAACAACCAAGATGTGTTTAGATCTAATATATAGTGTTGAAAATGTTATAGCTATGGCCATATAGCCATAGAATTCCACACAGTCTCAAGAATAGTATCTGATAGACCACCAACTAGAAGATTTTGTACTTTTTGCAACAAATCAAATCATACTGAGGACTAATGCTATAGAAAAATAGCTTATGAGGAAGGAACCATGCGATCTGTGAACACAAGAGAGCATCCTTATACAGGACTAATTGCTCAAAAAGAACCGCCTATACCACACTGGGAAACAAGGCAACCATATGGGCATGGAGCTCAAGGCCAGGGAGGTGGCTTTCATAGGAGGGAAGCACAAGAATGTAGAGTAGCTGATCCAATCCAATGTTGGAGTTGCAGAGGTGATGGACATATTCCAATTGTGTGTCTAAAAAAAAAGAAGCCCATTGGATTCACTCTCTTATGCAGGTATTGTAGTGGAGAAGGACATTACGAGGAAGATTGTCCAAAAAAAAGAGCAGACAATGGCAAAGGGAAGGGGCTACTTGAGTCATCAAACTACATTGAAATTAGAAAACAACCCGCTCCTAAGGTATAAGAATAGATCCCTACTATAGGGATGGTATTCACAACGTCAAAATCTTGAGAAGGACCAAGTTCCTCTACACATTGTATAGAGGCAGACCATTATATATATATATATATATATATATATATATATATATATATATATATATATATATATATATATATATATATATATATATATATACCTTAGTTTTAGTTGTGCCAAAAAAAAGGGAAAGCAATATAGATGAGAAAATGTTTTGCATGTGCTTTAACCCTATAGATGTCTTGATCAAACAAACTTACTTAGCAAACTTTAACGTGTAAACAATCCACCTTTGCCTTTGTGAGTGGCAAGCCAATGAGACCAGTGTCAAATGTAAGCACTTTTTGGCTTTATACATGTGGCGAGCTTCATCCTCTAACCTTCGATAGTCAATCATGTCTGATTTTTGAAGTATCATGTCAGTAGGACACATTCGTAGTACTTGCTTACCACAAACATATGCATCACATCCGTGAATAACTTGAAGAACTCATCAATACATTAACATATCTTGTAAGAACATTAACGTATATAACTATCATAATGAAAATGATTAACAAAATACTCAAGAGATCAATGTCACTACAATATGTGTTTAAGTAACGAATTCAAAACCTACAATCAAGCTCACTTATTTGTAATGGGGTGAATAAAGTGGGAGCCAACAATAAGCCTCATAAGCATTTGAATAGGAATATACAGTGAGTTTTTTGTTCCTTCCCATTCATACTTTACCGATAACTCAGACCAGTGCACCACCTTGAAGCTTGCGTGGAGCATAAAATTCCTAATATTTGCCTATACCTCAAAACGTTTTCAATATTTTAATCAAGAATAAATTCAAGCACTACAACAGATCGATGGTATATTGAGGGTTTTACCGAGGAAAATGAACACGGCTTTATTTGCCACGACGCCGGTGTAGAGGTCGGTGTGCGCGTTGGTACCAAAGCGTCGGTATATGGGTCAGTATATGCGTCGGTATTACCGGCACCCATACCGGCGCATATACCGAGGGGTGTGTTGGACATACCGTCGCCTGCTGGGTGTACCGACGGTTATTCTGATGACAGTACTAGGAGTACCGTCGTTTTTCCGACGACCATACCTGCAAAATTTTTTTGAGTAGAATGTTTTGTCTTTTGCTACAGCAACATTACCATGATGTTGCTTAACAAAAGACAATACACTCTACCCAAAAAAAACTAAGTACATGTGATGTGTACTCTAACTTAGTTTTTTTTGGGTAGAGTGTGGCAAACCACTGTCATATATGATGCTTTTACAAAATGTGGCAAAGCAATGTATTGCCATATGAAAATCAAATACAAAATATTGGTCTTCCACTGCCATAAACATGCAAAGAACGTTCCATATCAAAAGTCCTGCAACAAAGAACATTAATGGAATGAGATAAATTCACATGAAAATTACAAACAACAAGTAAAAACCAAGTTTATAAATTAATTACCCCATCGCAAATGCTCCCATGAAACTATGGCACCGCATCCCTCTAAGTCCTGCAATAGTGCAGTCAACCCATGACTATATCTATAAGACTCCTCCGTTCGTGTTGGAGGACGACCCATTGCCAGCTCCTGAAACAAATATAAAAAGATTAGAGAAACATACATGAGAAATTTAACACAAATAAATTCAATAAATGAAATGGTACTTACAAACTCATGATGCATCGTGTCATATCCGCCGTCGCCCAAATGTGACAGTCCAATTGTATCTAAACGTGTGGCTGCGGCATTTTGCTGCTGGTGATATCGATCAGGAGTCTACTGCTGCTCGTCACGAATCATGTCCCACTCCTCAGCATCTAACCATACAGGCTTTGGTAAGCCTTCTCTGAAAGCATCACGAGCCTCGAATCGTCGATGGGACATGACCTCACGTGCGGTGTGCAGAATCCACTCTGAATTGACAATAGATTGTCCATCGACTGGTCGGAACTCTTGGTAAATCCTCTGTGTGATATAATTCTTCCGATCTTTATCATGTTCACTCCATTTCAGCATGATGGAGTGTCCAAACTGGAGGAGCAAAGCTGTCGTATGCGTGCACACATTGCTTTGCCAGCCGCATCCATCACCGGAGCTCCATCTCGGATACTATACACCTTGGAGTCATCATGGTCATGAGCACCCCAAGGTGTACGTGGTGTTCCACGTGGTGTACTGCATGGCGTACCTACATCTGAGGTACTCGTCCTAGGAGTAGAAGCAGGCGACACAACATCCGTCGCACTGCCTCCACAACAACCACCTCCTCCGCCTCCAGACCTACCTGTAGATCCACTCCTAGAACGTCCTTCTCCAGAGCGTGACCTCGATCTACGAGATGGGCCAGAACCTGTATCGCGTTGAGATGTCGAACGCACATGTCTACTAGTAGACCCAATAGGTGATGGCTGTCGTGGTGGAGTCACAAAGCTAGGAGACATACCTCCTACGGGAGTAGCACCACCCACAGGAGTGACACCGGCAGGAATGACACCGGTGGGAGTGACACCGGCGGGAGTGAGGCCAACGGGAGTGAGGCCGACAGGAGTAAGGCCTCCAGGAGTGAGGCTTGGAGGAGTGCTACCACGAGCGATCCAATACTGTGATGCAACGGCCATATACGCAGGAGGAACCTGAGAGATGAACTCCAAAAACTACTCCTCTGTCATGGAATGTGGAATGACTGGAGGACTGTCTCCCATCGTGCTCTGTAATAAAAGAACTCAAATAATTAGCATGCGATAAGAAAAGTAATATAGAGAATAAAGGTTTTACGTAGTGCTTTGGAATAGCGTGCTTCGAGTCGTGGTCCACATAAAGGACAAGCATGGTAACCCGAAATCGATAAATCTGAACATTCACCATAACTAGGCCAATCATGCATTGTCCACATAAGTATGCCTTGCACTCACACATCTTGTCTTCTTATAGGTTGAGACATGTCACGCACAATAATCCCATCCCATAAAATGCCCAATTCTTCGACAAGTGATGCAAGATATACATCCATGTTTTTTACCTTATACTTACCTGGTACAATAAGAGCTAATAATAAATGACCTTTCTTTGTGGCCAACCATGGTGGGATATTATAATTGACCAAACATACAGGCCATGTGCTCCATGAAGAACTGCATAATCCAAATGGATTCACTCCATCCATAGCTAGGCCTAGACGTATGGACCGAGGCTCACTAGCAAACTCTGGCCACTTACTATCTATGTGCTTCCAAGCATCAGGATCAGCTGGCACTCGCATTACATTATCTGTAGACCTACTCTTTGTATGCCATGACATTAACTCAGCTATAGATTTGCATCTAAACATGTTCTTAATTCGTGGAATGATAGGAAAGTGGTGAAGAACATTTGCGGGGATTGCTTCGCCTACAAAGTCTTCTCTAAATCTATTTGCTCCACACTTTGGACATACGTGGAGATGCTCATACTCATTCCGAAAGAGAATGCAATCATTCGGACAAGCATGAATTTCAGTATAATTCATTCCAATGGACAGTAAAAGTTTTTTCGCATCTCCACGTGTTGGAGGCATGTCATTGCCCTCTGTCAAAAATTGATATTTAAGAAGCCTGCAATAAGCAATTAAAATGATATTAGTAAATGAAGTTATTGTGATACAGATAGTAGTACAGATATCTTTGCTCCAACAGATAGTAGTACAGATATCTTTGCTCCATTGTAAAGTGGTAAACGAGCTAATCTTCGCATGTTTTCATATTCTTCATCAACTTCTAATCGTGGAATTTTTGTTGTGTCCATGAAACTCTCGACACCTTCTTCACCATCATGATCTTCGTCCATCTCATAAAATACTTCAAGCATCTCTTCCATATGTTCATTCTATGTAATATCATTAGTGCTTGCTTGTACATCTAAGTCCTTTTTTGCTCTCTTTTGTCCACGAGAGGTTACCAATGCAATGCCGTTTGGGTCCATCTGCTCACCTGGGGGACCATGCGAATGATAGCGTAGGTTTTCCAGTCGACTCCTATCAAAGGATCCATACTCTCTAACATTTGTAGTACAAATCCATCGTTTCTGATAAATTTGATACTTGCACTGTGTGCAAGGACATGCCATTCTCTCTTCAGGATCCAAAGAAGCCATATGCTACAATATAGACATTTTAGAACATTTTTTTTTATTAAACCTAAAAATCTAACTCTTAAAGACTTAAATCTGAAATACTAAACCTAAATACTTAAATACCTAAAAAAACTTAAAACCCTAATTTTAAAACCCTAATCGATATAGCTATCCTATTTTATCTATATATTCGGATTTTTTCTTGATTGATCCTATTATATATATATATATTTATTTATTCAGATTTTTTTCTCTTAATTGAGTTATATGTATGCCTAAACCCTAAAACCCTAATTTTAAGGATCTAGTCCTAAATTATGTATATTCTATACACATGTGTATATACATGTATATATGTATTATATGTGTATGTGTATGTGTGTATATATGTTATGTAGGTGTTAAAACCCTAAAACCCTAATCCAAATGACCTAGACCTAAACCATGTATATCTATGTATGCATGTGTATATATATGTGTATATGTATATATATGTGCATATAGATAGGTGTATAAGTATGTGTGTTTGTGTATTGTATATATATTCACTCTATTTAAAATGATTAAATTTAAACCTATTTTTATATATTTAATCATATATATTTCATTTATTTATTTAAAATACTAGTTCTTATCATATTTTACTATCTATATAATTATCCTACCTTTTATATATATATATATATATATATATATATATATATATATATATATATATATATATATATATATATATATATATATATATATATATATATATATATATATATATTATTTATATATTCAGATTTTTTCCTTACTTAATCCTATTTTTATATATTTAATTATAAATATTAATTAAATTTTTTAACACACTAGTTCTTTTTATATTTATTTATCTATATAATTATACTATTTTATATATATATTTATTTTTATATTCAAATTTTTTCATTATGTAATCCTACTTTATATATTTAATTTTATATATTTAATTATATATATTTAATTAAATTATTTAAAATACTAGTTCTTTTTATATTTATTTATGTATATAATTATCTTATTTTATATATATATTTATTTATATATTCAGATTTTTTCCTTACGTAATCCTAATTTTATATATTTAATTTTATATATTTAACTATATATATTTCATTAAATTATTTAAAACACTAGTTCTTTTTATATTTATTTATGTATATAATTATCTTATTTTATATATATATTTATTTATATATTCAGATTTTTTCCTTACGGAATCCTATTTTTATATATTTAATTATATATATTTAATTAAAACCCTAATCTTAAAATTCTAGATCTAAAATATGTATATTTTTGTATGCATGTGTATCTATATGTATATATGCATTATATGTGTATGTGTATGTGTGTATATATGTTATGTAGGTGTTAAAACCTTAAAACCCTAATCTTAAAGATTTAGACTTAAATCTGAAATACTAAAACCTAAATACTTAACCACCAATAAAAATCTAAACCCCTAATCATATTTTATATATAGATTTATTTATATATTCAGATTTTTTTTCTTATTTTTCTCTATATTTCTTCTTAATATAAATATAATTGAGTTATATGTATGTCTAAACCCTAAAACCCTAATCTTAAAGATCTAGACCTAAAATATGTATATTTTTGTATACATGTGTATATACATGTATATATGTATTATATGTGCATGTGTATGTGTGCATATATGTTATGTAGGTGTTAAAACCCTAAAACCCTAATCTTAAAGATTTAAATCTAAAATATGTATATTTTTGTATGCATGTGTATCTACATGTATGTATGTATTATATGTATATGTGTGTTTGTGTATATATGTTATCTACATATTAAAACCCTAAAACCCTAATCAGAAAGACTTAGACTTAAATCTGAAATACTAAAACCTAAATACTTAAACACCTATAAAAATCTAAACCCCTAATCTTAAAACCCTAATCATATTATATATTTATTTATTTATTTATTTATTCAGACTTTTAATCTTATTTTTCTCTATATTTTTTCTTAATATAAATATAATTGAGTGATATGTATGCCTAAACCCTAAAACCCTAATCTTAAATATCTAGACCTAAAATATGTATATTTTTGTATACATGTGTATATACATGTATATATATATTATATGTGTATGTGTATGTATGTGTAAATAGCGTAAAAACCCTAATCCTATTTTTATATATTTGATGTAAAAAAAAAACTTCAAAATAAAAATAGGATTATATGTGTGTATGTACGCATGTGTGTATATATGTGTGTGTATGTATGCATGTGTACATGTGTGCGTGTGTATGTATGCATGTGTATACATGTGTGTGTATGTGTATGTGTGTGTATGTAGGGGCATGCATGTGTGTGCATGTGTGCATACGTGTGTGTGTGTATGTATGCATGCATGTGTGTGTATGTGTGTGTATGTGTGTGTATGTGTATGCATGTGTATACATGTGTGTGTATGTGTGTGTGTGTGTATGTATACATGCATCTGTGTATATGTGTGTATGTATGCATGTGTGTATATATGTGTGTTATATGTATGCATGTGTACATATGTGTGTGTATGTATGCATGTGCATACATGTGTGTGTATGTGTATGTATGCATGCATGTGTGTGTATGTGTATGTGTGTATATATTGTATGCATGCATGTGTGTATATATTGTATGCATGCATGTGTGTATATATGTGTGTGTATGTATGTGTGTGTGCATGTGTGTGTATGTATGCATGTGTGTATGTATGCATGTGTGTATATATGTATATGTGTGTATGCATGCATGTGTGTATATGTGTGTGTGTGTGTGTGAATGTATATGTTGTATATATGTATGTGTGTGTGTGTATGTGTACATATGCATATGTATATATATGTGTGTGTATGTATCTGTGTATGTATGTGTGTATGCATGTGTGTGTATGTATGCATGTGTGTATATGTGTATATGTGTGTATGCATGCATGTGTGTATATGTGTGTGTATGTATGCATGCATGTGTGTATATGTGTGTATATATGTGTGTGTATGTATGTGTGTATATGTGTGTGTGTATGTGTATGTATGCATGTGTATATATGTGTGTGTATGTATGTGTGTATGCATGTGTGTATGTGTATATGTGTGTATGCATGCATGTGTGTATATGTGTGTGTATGTATGCATGCGTGTGTATACGTGTGTATATATGTGTGTGTGTATGTATGTGTGTATATGTGTGTGTGTATGTGTATGTATGCATATGTGTATATATGTGTGTGTATGTATGTGTGTATGCATGTGTGTAAATTTATATGTGTGTGTATGCATGCATGTGTGTATATGTGTGTGTGTATGTAAGCATGCATGTGTGTATAGGTGTGTGTGTATGTAAGCATGCATGTGTGTACATGTATGTGTGTATGTATGCAAGTGTGTACATGTATGTGTGTATGTATGCATGTGTGTACATGTATGTGTGTATGTATGCATGTGTAAATGTGTAAATGTGTGTGTATGTATGCTCTATTTTCCTATCTCTATCTTCCTTTCTTTCATTATTCTTTATCTCTCTCTCTCTCTCTCTCTCTCTCTCTCTCTCTCTCTCTCTCTCTCTCTCTCTCTCTCTCTCTCTCTCTCTCTCTCTCTCTCTCTCTCTCTCTCTCTCTCTCTCTCTCTCTCTCCTTCTCTCTCTATCAATAGAGAATAAAACAATCACTTACAAGTATGCCCCTCTTTTGGATCGTTGTCGTCAAAGCGTAATGTATGTCGTCTATCGTCCAATTCCAAACAATCGACGCCAAAGAACTTCTGCAAAATCAAAGAAAAGAGAAATTATAAAACCTAAAGCATAGAGAAACACAAATGCTAACAGTACGTGCAACACTTACCAATATGTGAGATCTAAGCCGAGAGAGAGTGTGTGTGTAGAGAGATAGATCTGTGTGTGTGTGTGTGCACAAGACAATGCAGGTCGCAATTCGGTTCACGCGCCCAAGTTCGACAGAAGACCAACAGTACTCAAACATGCGCAAAAAAGTGAAGTTTTGCTCTCGGGTTCGCGATATGTTTAAAACTCGCCGCCGATATAGGCGCCGGTATGGGCATCGGTATATGCATCGGTAATTCCTAGTAAATTACTGACGCTTATACCGATGCATATACCAACGCCTATACCGACGCATATACCGATGCATATATCGGTGGTTGTGGGCCACACGGACGATCCGTTTAAAACGGTCATACCGACGGTCACTTGACCGTCGGCATCTCTAAGTGAAATTTTTCGAGGCCCATACCGACGTTGACTGTGACCGTCGGTATATGCAGCATCGGTATGCCCCTCATATGTTGTAGTGAAGTCATAAAAAAATGATATATTCAAAAATATTTTTATTCAAATGTTCTTTATCAGTGGCATTGATCTCATATTTGTAAAAAGCATTGTCATAGATCACCATCCATCTACTTGCTCTTCAACATGAATGCTTTTTCTCACAAATAAGGTATAATAAAACCCAATCAACGAAAACTATGAGCGTAGTATATATGAATATTCACGTTTCATACAAAAAAGATAAAAGAAAGCCTTGTCTATATGATTGATAATTTGACAATAAGATGAAAAGAATCTATATTCGAACTTCTGTATACAATCTAAATTAAGTACATTGCAAGTGAAACAGATTAATGAATCAACAATAGCTACAACATTTGAATAAAATCTGAAAAGAAAACTCCATATCTCTGTATATAAATCTATCATCATGATTGAATGTCTTTCCATGTGCTCACAAGTTGTTCCTAGGAATATGTGCACATCAATTCACATGAATCATTCATAATGTTAACAGCACCTCATAATGTATGTATGCAACCTTTCCAAGTTGATGCATCCAATTTTTCAGTCATCGTAGCCTTTTTGTCAGTCCATACACTCAGAAGAATACCAAATCTTCTGGTTGTTCTTAACTTTCGATTCAAGAATAAAGTTAACAAAGCTTCTTGCTGAAAGACTTCACTAATCGAATTCTGGCCATATAGTGTTTATGACATTGTGCTCACTCCCCAGGTTTTACATTTCAAATAGTAACATTGACAACAAAGTCAAACGTATAATTCCTAAGATTTGCTTGTATACTAAATTTTTTCAAATGCTCTCTCTCTCTCTCTCTTGTTGATATATTTAGGTAGTGATGTGTGTGAACACTCTAGGACTGCCGGGGCACTTTTTTCCCTCTTTAGGAGGTTTTTTTCCCCCGGCTTGTATATACGCCTATTGCCCTAATGGGCTACTTATCTTTGTACATTCTCTAGTAATACAATCAATCTTGTGTGTTGTGCTCCAAGCTTCTTCTTCTTCCTTGTGCTGTTCGCGTGCTTCCGCAGACGTCTAACTCCAACAATTGGTATCAGAGCAGGTCGTTGCTTCTTCTAGGGCGCCGTCGACACTCCTCCGTTTGCAGTCTCAGATTCGCACAAAATTTGGTGAGCATACTCAGGGTGTTTCCGAGATCAAAACAGCTTTGCTGTGTGGTGCCGAAATTGCGATCTGAGCTCGTTTCGGCCTCCGAACGCACTATCGCACTGCTTGTGCAGGCTATTTCATCCTTTTGTGCCAAAGGTATATACCAGTTTCTGTTCGCCAGTTTAAACGTCTCGAAGTCTGCTACAGGTCTAGCAGAACTCGTCTGGGCAGTTCTGTTCAACTTTTTGAGATACAGTCAATTTTCTGCATCAAGGTATTTTAGTCACCGGCCATGGCTGAAAGCAGTGATGTATTCCGTATGTTGGCTGTTGAGGATAAGTTGGATGGTACCAACTACCCATTATGGGCTTATATGATGCGACATGTACTGGTTGCAAAAGGATTGTGGAACATTGTGCAGGGTGTTGAAAGACGTCCTGTTACACCTGTAACGACAGGTACTGCAAATACAGGTGTTGGAGCTGATGAAGATGGTGTCGAAGATGATATTCCGCAGATTCCTGTTCGTGCTGCTGTTTCTGTTGCACCTACTGCAGAGCAGATTCGTTGGGATGGCAGAGATGCCCAGGCACATGCATTGATAGCTTTGTCTGTCAAACGTGCCATTATTCCTCACATTCGCTCTTGCAGAACAGCAAAGGATGCTTGGGATACGCTTACCACTTTGTACCAGGCTAGGAATGAGGCTCGTGTTGCTTACCTCCGAAAACAGTTGGAGAGTGAGCACATGAATGAAGGTGATTCTATGGACAGTTTTCTTACAAAGATCAAAGACCTGAAGGAACAATTGATTTCTGCTGATGAAGTTATACCAGATAGCTCACTTGTGCAGACCGTTCTGAATGGTCTTCCTGATTCATATCAGAGTTTTGCCTCTACTCTTCGGTTGATGATGAAAGGCAATCCGAATGCCTTGTCATTTGAGGAATTAGTCTCTGTTCTGTTGCAGGAAGATCAGTCCAGGCAGAACAGGTCCATTATGCGTGTTGCAGATCAAGCTTTCCTGGCTAGTCAGAAGGGCAAAGGAAAATGGAGCTCTTCTACTAGTAAGCAGAAATCTGCAAATGCTGCACAATCGAAGAACCAGGATAAAGATGAGAAGAAATCAGAAAAGCAGAAATTGTTCTGCAAGTACTGTAAAGGAAATGATCATATTATAAAGAACTGTCCAAAACTGGCTGCTAAAGAGGCAAAGAAGAAAGAGGCTGGAATGGTTGTTGCAGAGGCCTCTACACCAAAAACAGAGTCTGCAAATCTTGTGCAAGAAGAAGAATGGGCGTTTACTACTGTCTGCAGTTTTGACCCATCTTCTCATGATCAGTGCATGTCTGCAGTAGACTCAGATGTTTGGTACTTTGACAGTGGGGCGACCAAACATATTACCTCGCAGCGCAGTTTCTTCTCTTCACTCGAGCCTGCCCCTACAGGGAATACTGTCACATGCGCCAATAACTCCTCTTATCCTGTTATGGGAGTTGGTAAGATCATTCTGACTACTGCTGATGGTAGTTCTTTCACTTTGTCAGATGCTTTATTTGTGCCAGGGATCAAAAAGAATCTGTTATCAGTTTCTGCATTAGCCAAGATTGGCTTGGTTGTGAAATTTGTTGATGACAGGTGTACAGTCCATGATCTCTCAAATGGCGATGTGATTATTGCTTCTGGCATTTTATGTCGTGGGCTGTATAAGCTCATAGACTATGAAAGATCTGTGAATGATTCGGCATGTGCAGTTCATGATTCTCAGGCTATGTCAGATGCAAAGCTTTGGCATGCACGCTTTGGTCATCTAAATTTTGCTAGTTTGTTACGCCTGCAGAAATCTGAAATGCTGTCCTCTTTGCCCAAACTTGAGGCACCTGGAAAACATGTTTGTGAAGGCTGTATTTTGGGCAAAATGCAGCGTTCTTCCTTTCCAAAAGATGGTTCAGTTCGGGCTATGCAGAAATTGCAGCTTGTACATAGTGATGTCTGTGGTCCTATGCAGACACCCTCTTTTGGAAATTACCTTTACTTCGTGACTTTCATTGATGATTTTTCCAGGCATGCATGGGTATATCCACTCAAAGCAAAGTCCGAAGTGTTCATGTGCTTCAAACAGTTTTTGGTTTTGGCTGAAAATCTGTCAGCATGTAAAATGGGCACCCTCCGTTCTGATCGAGGGGGGGAATATATGTCTTCAGATTTTAATGCATTTCTGGCTGAACGTGGGATAAAACACCAGTGTACAGTGCCGTATACACCTCAACAGAATGGAGTTGCTGAACGAAAGAACAGGTCACTCATGGAGATGGCGAGGTGCATGGTCAAAAGTCAGGCTTTACCACATAGTTTCTGGCTTGAGGCTGTCATGTGTGCAGCATATGTACTGAACAGGTGTCCCACCAAAGCGTTGCAGTCTATCACTCCATATGAGGCTTGGCATGACCGCAAGCCATCTGTTGCTCATCTGCGTGTTTTTGGTTGTTTGGCATATGCATTAGTGCTTGAACAACATCGCAGAAAATTGGATGATAAGGCAGTAAAATGTATTTTTGTTGGGTACAGTTCTGAAAGTAAAGGCTATCGTCTGTATCATCCACAGACTAAACGCATTCTGGTTAGCCGTGATGTTGTCTTTGTGGAAGATGCTATTCAGCCATTGCTTTCATGTACTAAGGAGACATCTGTTAGCTCCAAAGACATGTATGATACTTTGATGCCTCTTTTTACAGGTGGACAGGCTAACGCTGGTCCTAATGAGGCAACTTCTCAGCCTTTGCAGGTTTCATATGATGATGCAGATCATTCCATTTCTGATGCAGATTTACATGATGCACTTGTTGATGAGAGAGCTGATATTGAACAGGCAAAAACTATGCCAAAATGGCTGGTGCAGACTTTGCGTGACAGCAAATTAGATGCACCTTTGTCATATCGTACTCGTTCAGGCTCTCATAGTACCTCCTTTGCATCAGATTGCTATGCTATGGCTGCATCTAGTCTCTGTGATGAGAATGAGCCTGTTTCTTTTGATGAAGCACAAAATTCAGAAAATTGGATGGCTGCTATGCAATCTGAATATGATGCTATAATGAAGAATGGTACATGGTCTTTATGTGACTTGCCTCCTGGCAAGAAGGCCATTGGCACTAAGTGGGTATACAAGCTGAAGCGTAAACCTGATGGTACAGTTGACAGGTATAAGGCTAGGCTTGTTGCAAAGGGTTATGCGCAGGAAAGAGGCATTGATTTTGATGAGACCTTTGCACCTACATGCCGTATGACTACTGTTCGGAGCATTTGTGCACTTGCAGCCCATCATGGTTGGAATGTACATCAGTTGGACATTAAAACAGCATTTCTGAATGGTGACTTGCATGAAGAAGTGTATGTTTTTCAGCCCCGTGGCTTTGTGCAGAAAAGGCATGAAAACCAGGTGTGCAGGTTAAAGAAGGCGTTATATGGTTTAAAGCAAGCACCACGTGCTTGGTATGAGAAAATACATGCCTATCTAATTGCACATGGTTTTGAGAACAGTCCAACTAAAAGCACCTTATATGTTAAGCGTGCTAATGATGTGCTTCTGATCATTGTTGTCTATGTAGACGACATGCTGCTCACTGGTCCTCTTGAGAAGCATATTGCTGATTTTAAGGCTGATTTGCATGCCTCATTTGAGATGTCTGATTTGGGGCATTTGCATCACTATTTGGGCATTCAGTTTATGCACGTTGATGGTGGAATGGCTTTGTGTCAAACGAAATATATTGACACATTATTGCAGCGTTTTGGCCTTGAAGACTGTAAGCCTATTGCCACTCCTATGGAGACAGGTTTACGATTGAGTCTTCATGATGCTGGAGATGCATTTGATGCTGTTCTCTATCAGCAGGCTGTTGGATGCTTGATTTACTTATGCATTACTCGGCCAGATATTCAGTTTGCTGTCTCACAGATGAGCAGGTTCATGCATTGCCCAGGAGTCACGCATTGGAAAGCGGTTAAGCGCATCTTTCGCTACTTGAGTGGTACTCGGCTACTTGGGTTGTTTTATCCCAAGGGGGGATCACTACCGCCAGATTTGCATGCTTTTTCTGACTCAGATTGGGCTGGTTGCTATGACACTCGTGTGTCCACCAGTGGTTTTTGCTTCATGCTTGGTAGCTCATGTATATCTTGGTTGAGCAAGAAGCAGCCTACTGTGGCCACTTCCAGTTGTGAGGCTGAGTATAGGGCAGCTTTCACAGCGACTGTTGAGTGTGTGTGGCTCAGACGCCTTATGGCTGATTTGGGTGTTGGCCAGTCTTCTGCCACCACCATCTTCACTGACAGTCAGAGCGCATTGGCAGTTGCGAGGAACCCTGTGTTCCATGCTCGCACTAAGCACATTGAGGTGCATTATCACTATGTCAGGGAGAGGTTCTCTGCTGGGGAGATCAGCTTGGCATATGTGCCCACGCAGGAGAACATTGCAGACCTTTTCACGAAGGCTCTGCCTAGGGAGAAGTTTGAAGCTTTCCGCAAAGCTTTGGGCTTACTTCCTTTTGTGGAGTGATTTCCACATAGCTTGGCACTTCCTTATACATGAGTGCCAGCTCCTTGTTCACCGCATCACTCCCAGGGGGGATTTGTTGATATATTTAGGTAGTGATGTGTGTGAACACTCTAGGACTGCCGAGGCACTTTTTTCCCTCTTTAGGAGGTTTTTTTCCCCCGGCTTGTATATACGCCTATTGCCCTAATGGGCTACTTATCTTTGTACATTCTCTAGTAATACAATCAGTCTTGTGTGTTGTGCTCCAAGCTTCTTCTTCTTCCTTGTGCTGTTCGCGTGCTTCCGCAGACGTCTAACTCCAACATCTCTCTCTCTCTCTCTCTCTCTCTCTCTCTCTCTCTCTCTCTCTCTCTCTCTCTCTCTCTCTCTCTCTCTCTCTCTCTCTCTCTCTCTCTCTCTCTCTCTCTCTCTCTCTCTCTCTCTCTCTCACACACACACACACACACACAAATATAAGTATACTCGGCAGTCACACATATTTTTGAACGCATGCAAGGCTTCTTTTTTTCAAATGCACTCTCTCTCTCAAATATAAGTGCAATTGGCAGTCACACATATTTTTGAATGCATGCAGCAAGGCTGCTATGATGTGCTGACAAGGGTCTCTATGTATGTGTGTCCAGGGAATCACACATTTGGGGATTTTTTTCTGCAAGACTGATGAGATTACATTATACATATGGTTGGTTCATTATTCAAAGGTTTTATGCATTATTGCATTATACCGCTCATGGCGATTCGCAAGTTCAACAACTTAACCACAACTGCTCTCTCTCATTCTCTCTCTTTCTTTCTCTCGCTACATACATGTAGCATTGCATGGGTGGTTGGATGACACACACATGTTCAAGGTGGCTGATAGAAGGCGAGAATGACCTCAATCCACTCTCTAATGTCATGACTCATCAACGTGACGCAAGCCTCTAAGTTCCAGCACCTTACGAAGTGATCATCAATCTGTAGAATTTGCAAGTTCAACAACTTAACCACAACTGCTCTCTGTCTCTCTCTGTTCCTTTCTCTTTCTACATACCTGTAGCATTGCATGGGTGATTGGATGACAAACACATGTTCAAGGTGGCCGATAGAAGGCGAGAATGACCTCAATCCACTCTCCAATGTTGACTCATCACCATGTCGCAAGCCTTCAAGTTCCAGCACCTTACGAAGTGATCATCAATCTGTAGAATTGGGACTCGGGCGTGAGTTGTGGAGTGGAAACTGCATGTGTAAAACTTCAAAGTTGAGAACTTGATCCTCGAGAGAGTTAGGGGAAACAATATTCACATTCTATTTTGGAAACTGGCCGGACTGCACTCACGACTCGCGAGTCACCACTCCACTACTCCTTTTCAATTCCCCACTCTTCATAATGATTCCTTAGTGACACGTGTCAACCAAAGTTTATAGTCATACACATAGTATTTGTGTATACTCACAACACATGCATATATATATATATATATATATATATATATATATATATATATATATATATATATATATATATATATATATATATATATATATATATATATATACAAGCATTTTATAAAGCATAACCTGTCAAAAGACAGATAAATATAAGTCTTTTTTGTCCCATGACAGAAAAATTATATTGCTTTATTTGTCATTTGACAAATAACTTTTAAAATCACCTGTTTTTGACGGACAAAATGGCCTTGGACAGGCATTTTGCCCGTCAAATTTAGGCCCTGAATAAATTGAGTCGGAGTCACCACGTTGGATAATTTGGGATGCCCGAAATGTCTGCAGTAGTTAGTGCAACCTCTTTGCTTCTCACATAATAAAGGTAACCGAGACACAATGAAGCCGCAGCCCGCTCTCTCCCTCTCTCTCTCTCTCTCTCTCAGATGGCGCAAGTATCGCTTGACTGAACAGCTGCCTGGAGGACTAGGTGTAGCAGCCCGAAGATTGTGCAGTGCTTTTTCCTTTCTCTCTCAGCCGGCCGTAGGTGAGCTCGTCTCCTAGTCGATCATAGAGACTAATTGGCATCGCCTGGAGACATAGCCGAACTATGGATGCTGCTGTTGTGATATGAATCAGGAGCTCGAGTTCTTCCCCTTAACTGATCTCAGTCACGAGAGGTAGGCAGACGCTGTTCTGTGCATACATTAACAGAGAAGACTTGAGCGCGGCTCGATATGCGTAAGGTAGGGGTCACCGCTCACAAAGTGGACCAAAATACGCGCTCCAGCTGTTCCGTTATCCCTCTGATTTGAGGATGAAAGACCAGAAAGATATACGCGGGTCGTGAAAATCTTCAGCTCATGGATGACATACAGTTCGCTGTTGTAATCTCTCTTCTTCGGCTCTTTTTTTAATAGAACGGCGGTGCTATGCTCGTGGGATCACTTCTCTGTGATGCGTATGTGGTTGGGATGGCGTGAGCAGCTGCCCACCACTGGTAGGCATCAATATGCAGTACCGAAGGGGTTCACTACGCACAGAAAGACACTTCGGCCCGTTGCTCTCTCTCGCTGTACTGCGACTGCTGTACTGCGACTCCAGTTTGATAGAATGGATGATGGCGCCATGGTCGAAGCCAGAAGACTCGTGGATGGATCACAGCATTAAGGAGTCCCGAATAGTGATTATAATCACTTTTAAAAAAATAGATGTACACTCACGAGTGTGCGGATGAACACTTCACACTACCTATTCAAAAGGGGCATTATAACGAATTTTAAAGAGTCTATAAAAAAACACTTCACACTACCTATTCAAAACGAGCATTATAAGGAATTTTAGTCTATAAAAACACGATAACAATTGTGAAAGAGCCACTAAATGTCATCCGAAAAAGGGTGGGCGAGTAGGAAAATGGATAAAAAGAATGATGAGGGTGAGAGGGTTGGAAAATGGGAAAAATGAGCTCCAATAGAATGTAAAATGATGGCAAAAGGCTTTCCTAAATGGAAGGAGAGTGACACCACCAAACTCAAGCACCACCACCACCAAAACAACCACCAAATGCACCACCAAGACCTCCGCGTAGCGCTCTGATACCATGTAGAGAGTACATGTGTGGAAGCAAAATAAAAATAAGAATATACTCACAAAATGAAACAGAGTGAGACTCAAAAGTGAGTAGACCATGAATTGGGAAAACTCAAATGAATTAGAGTGAGCTTGTGAAGAGCATGGAGTAGGCTCTTCAAGCTTCTAACCAAGTACAAATGGGGGGAGTGGCCCTCCTTATATAGATTTGGGAGGGGCTCTCCAAAGTTCATCAAATGTGGGATAATTCTCCTTGAAGGAGAATTACTACACTAATAGAAACATATGACAAGGTACCCAAATACAAAAAGAGGTACAATATAAAATGGAAATAAACTAGGAATGGAGTGCCTCTTGGATACAAAATAGAGATGCACTCATGCAGATACAAATGATACAAATGGAAATAATGTAAGAGCAATCATGTCATCAACAGAAGTGAGTCCAAGGAAACTAGTGGGCATAGAATGAAAATGATAGCACCTTAGCCTGTGCACTCAAATGGTGCCAAAATTAAAGATCATTTGAGAAAAATCTTAAAACAGATTAAGTAGACATAAAATGCGAAAAATCAAAATCCATTAAGTTAGGATGTTTTTTAGTGGATGTTGGAAAGGATATACTAGTAGAGGATAGTAGAAACTTTTGTTTGAAGACTTTTCATCAATGGCCTAGAAGAATAGTCTATTAGTATCAGACAATAGAAATTAACTCCATTTAAAGACTATTCTTCAATGGCCATGAAGAATAGGAGTTAACATTCATTTGAAAGCATAAAAAAATATATCCTCTAGGAGGGAAGATTGATTCTTCAACTAGAAGTGACAAATGAAATTCCAAGACAAACTCCAATCAACAAAATTTTATGCCAATAGGATGCAAACTTCAAACTTTACCAAAATCAAGGTTGAATCAAGGCCAAGAAAGCCTAAAGATGATCTTTCTTAAATCCAAGCTTCATATATTTAAAGGGTACGCATGATGATTGATGAATTGAACATGTCACTAAAAGAGATTTCAAGAAGATATTCAAGTGAAATATTGGTAAAGTTCGTTGAAAGGTCTAAAACGTATTTTTGGAAAAGCTATTGAGAATGTTTTAGACATGGAAAACATTAAAGCCAAAAGAGAGACTTTAAAAAGGAAATTTAGAAAAAGGAAATGACATTAATAGAACAATGGAAAATGCTTCTTATCTTTACAAAAGAGACTTTCCCCGTCAACTTTATAGATGGATCCTTGACTTTATTGGAATTCGGCTAAAATAATGGTTTCATTTATTCCTTCTTGGTAGTTGCTTGATGACTCAAGGGAAAGATAGCTTATTCTATTTGCAAACAACTCAAGCGATCCTCATTTTGGGCATATTATTGATCCAAGGTAATAAACTTTCTGAGTACCTCTCAGAAACAACATAAGGCTAGCAGGACATAGACCAAACAAAGGATTAATTGCCAACAATGGATGTTCTATAAGAGGTTAGCCCAATCTCAATAAAAGCTAAGATGACTATCGGCAAGTTACTTAGAGTCTATGGGTCAAAGTATTATAAAGAAATCAAGATCAAGCCTTGATAAAGGTTATCTAGTTTGAAGACAACTTTCAATTTTTTCCAATCAAGTGAAATTGGATAAAAATACAGAGTTGAAATTCCTCAAATGGATGAAAAAAAAGGGTTCAACCTACTCAAGATTTTGCATAATATAAATTGTATCGTGTATCGCCGATACCTATACTCCCCATGTATCGCAATATCTAGCTATCATGTATCAATCGGGTTGAGTATTGTGTATCGCGACCCTCCGTGTATTGTGTATCATCACGGTCATTGATTATCGTGTATCACGAGATTTGAGTATCGTGTATCATGATTATCGGTGTATCGTGATATTGAAGTCTCGTGTATCGTATTGGATCTGAGTATCGTGTATCATTAGTCTTTCAGGTATCGTGTATTATGAGATCCCGTGTATCGTGTATCATGTATCATCCCAATTCTAGGTATCGTGTATCGCCAAAAACTCGTGTATCATGTATCGTGTCCCATAGTGTATCATGTATCGTGGAAGGCCAAGTATCGTGTATCGTGGAAAACAGTAAAAAATTTGATATTCGAGGAAAAGAAAGTTTAATTTGGGTTAAGTAAACTCCTAGAATAACCACAAACCTGGGAGACCCATAAAACTGACTTAGGTGTTGAGTGGATGAACTTGCTCTCCAAGGCACCAAGGACTCTCCTTTTATATATTTTGACCCTTCTATGTGAAAGCTCTCTTCGAGAGCTTTCCAGACATATTTTTGTTATATTTTTTAGACCCCAAATTCGGGAGTTATAGGCATTCACATACTTTTTATGACTTTTGGTCATTGGCAATGTGTGAGCATGCCCAAATGACCTAAAAGTCACTTATCAACCATAGGCCATCCTGACTCTAGATCCATATTCTTTGGATTCCCTACCACCACACCACCTCTCATAACTTGATTGGGACTTCTTCAACTTTAGCTTCTCCATCTTCTTCTCCAAAATTTTGCATAGGTTTCTCTCTCTTCATGCAGCAACCCACTCCCTTTCCATTTGAAGCAACCGAGCACACCACAATGTAGCTCTCTATGACCTCTTTCAACTGATACCAGAGCCTTGAGTTGTTATATCTCGACAAAGTTGCTCCAAGTGCTTTTCTACTTCACCCTATGTTAAGCTGAAGGTGTTTTCTTGCATTTGGGAGAATTTCATTGCGAAAAACCTTCTTTTTTCACGATAAAAGTGCTGTTTTTTTAGGATTACTTTAGCCCGGAGCAAAGTTGAAGCAAATTTTGTGATTTTTAGAGAGTTTCATTGCGAAGAAAGTTGCTCCAGGGCCAAGAGGATCACTTTGGGCATCTCAACAGCCCATAACAACTATTTTGAGGTGTTTTGCAAGTCTAAGTAGGTGTTTCACAGGTCAAACCAACAATATATAGGTCTAATACCCTATGTATTGGATTGTGGCAAAAGAAATTTCTTATGTACAGTAATTTGTGGCATTTTTCTAAGAATTTCAAAAATTTCTGAAGCAAAATTTGGGGGTTTTTGCTACTATCTCGTTCTAAAGGCTGCGTTATAGCCTTATCTATGCACATTGAGGTCAAAAGAAGTCAAATTTGTTGATTTCAAGCACAAATTAGCTTGCTAGAATTTTCTACAATTTTTTTTTTTAATTTTAGATTTTCACTTTGTGCTCCATTTTGCTCCTACATGTGTTTGAAGCTATTGTGCAATATTTTTAGAGGTGGTATCCTGATTTTGGTGTGTTTTGCCCAAAATTTCAGCACGCTAACCTCTTCATTGTGCAATTATGGCATCATCTTCCTCATATGTGAAGAATCTATTTGAGATTGGACGATTTGAGGGAACAGGTTTCGACTTGTGGAAGGAGAGAATGCAAGGTATTCTCTTTTTGAAGGATTATGACAGGGCATTGGAGGCAAAAAAAATAGAGGACATGTCACAAGATGCATGGCTTATCTTGAATAAGAAGGTTGTTACATATATCAAGATGGTTGTCTTTGATGAAATCTTGGTAGATCTCAAAGGTTTGACCTCTGCTTCAGAAATATGGGCAAAGCTGAAAGCAACTTATGAAAACATTACGCCTGTTAATCAAGTGCATTGGATGCCGAATCTTGTTGGCATGCAGCTAGATGAGTCTAGGAGTGCAGTTGAACACTTCTCTCTTTACAGGTACTTTGTCACAGTTGGAGGACTCAGGTATGGCTCCTTTTTATGACAAGCTTAAAGCCATTTTCTTGCTTATGGCATTGCCTGACTCTTTGGGGACATTGGTAGTCTCATCGTCCAATAACCCCAACCTGACCTTAGATGGTGTTAGGGGTTCTATACTTTGGCAGCTCAGCCAACATGGTTAGAGTTAGAACAGATAAGAGGAGTAATAATGCACAAAGGAACAAGAGTAAGAGTAGGGAATAGGGTAATAGCAGCAAGGGTAAAAGCAATGATGTGACATGCTATCAATATGGAAGGAAAGGCCACAAGAAACTCGATTGCCGCTATTACAAGGCACAACTTGAAAGAAAGAAGAATATTGGAGATAAGATGAAGGACAAGAAAGAAGACAAGACTGATGCACATGATAGCCAAAAGGACAAGGAGAAGGACAATGTGGCCTCTAATATAGTCATAGAAGAGTTGTCAGATGTTGAGGATATTTTATGCACCACTTTATCAGCTGATGGTACTTATGCATTTGATTCCTCTCTTAATGTTCATTCACAGGACATGTCGATCACCAAAAGTGACCTTATTGATGCTTTGCTAACCGTTGTGATGCATTGGCCTAGACATGGATTGTTGACTCTGGTGCTTCTTTTCATGTGACTCCTATCAAGGAGTGTTTTTTTACTTTTACTGCAAGCATCCATGGCCATGTATACCTTGGAAACAATCATGCATGTTCCATTGAGGGTATTGGCATAGTGCATCTCTCTACAAATGGCACTAATGAGATGATCTTGCATAATATGTGTTATGTAACAGGGATCAAGAAAAGCTTGCTTTTTGTGGGTCAAATGGATATGCATGGTTATAGCATTCTCTTTGAGAGAGGATCATGGAAAATGACAAAGGGGTCAAGGCTGATTGTGAAAGGCACAAAGAAGGGAACTCTCTATTGCTTGCATGGAAAAGCCTTATCAGGGAAGTTTATTGTTTTGGCTGAAGTTCACTCCCATATGGAGTTGTGGCATAAGAGACTTGGCCATGTGAGCCAAAAGGGTCTCACTAGGCTTTGAAACTTAAAGAAGCTTGATGCTAAAGGCACAAAGCTTGATTTTTGTAGTGAATGTCAATATGGAAAGCAAATGAAACATTCCTTTTACTCTGGTGTGTCTCGTAATCTTGTGTACTTGATCTTGTTCATTTTGATGTATGTAGCATGCCTACCAAATCTATGGGGGGTGGTTTCTATTTCATTTCTTTTGTGGATGATTTCTCTAGAAAATTTTTGGTTCAATTGCTTAAGTATAAGGATGAAACATTTGCTGCATTTAAGCGTTTTTATGCATTTATGACCACCCAAACAGGTAAAAGGCTGAAGTGCCTACGTATAGATAATGGGGGTGAGTAGATAAGTGTTGAATTTAAGAAATTTTGTGAAAATTTAGGCATTAAGAGGGAGCTTATTGTTCCATACAGCCCCTCTTCTAATGGTGTGGTTGAACGTTATCATACGACACTTTGTGAAAGGGTGAGATGCATGCTGTCTACAGCTAATCTCCCTCATCGATTTTGGGGACAAGCACTCAAAATTGCAATACATATATTCAATAGATCCCCTCACATGTCTTTGAAAGGTGACATCCTTAAATAGGTTTGGTCTGGCAAACCTGCTTCATATGATCACTTACATGTCTTTGGTTGTGAGGCTTTTGTGCATATAAGGCCTGCGTTGAGAAACAAACTCGATGCTAAGTCCATAAAAGGCCTCTTCATGGGATATGGTGAAGAAAGTGGGATGGGCTATAGAATTTGGATACCTCAGCTCAAGAAAGTTGTACACAGCCAAGATGTTGTTTTTAATGAGGCCAGACTGCTTCAAAACAATAGTGCCTCAAGAGATGACCATAAAAGGGTCATATTTCAACATGACCAGCCACCTGTTAAGCCCAATTTTGACCCTCAAGATGCACCACAAAGGACTGAAAATATTGATGATCTAGTGGTTTTTGAGCCAGAAGATAATGGACAGCAAGATGAGGCTCTTGAAGGGCATATGCAGCCACCTATTCATGTTGAAAACAGGGCTAGAAATGATGTACAGTAGCCTATTAACAATGAAGAAGTTAATGTACCTCTTGATGTAGATCCGTTGCCTGGTAATGTGGATCATTGGGTAAGAATATCTATACGTCCTAGAAGGCCAATGAATAGATATGATCCCTCTATACATTATATTATGTTATCAGATGAGGGTGAGCCTCTTACTTATAAAGAGGCAAAGCTATGTGAGCACAAGAAGAAGTGGGAGTTAGCCATGCAGAAAGAGATAAAGGCCTTGCATGCAAATAATACTTGGGATTTGGTTGAGTCACCCAAAGGAAGGAAGGCCATTCCCAACAAGTGGGTGTACAGAATCAAAATTGTTGATGGCAAACCCAAGTATAAGGCAAGGCTGGTTGCTGAGGGATATGCCCAAAAAGAGGGCATTGATTACCAAGAAGTGTTCTCTCCTATGGTGAAAATGACCACTTTACATGTGTTGTTTGCTCTCAGAGCTGCCTCGGATTCGGAATTATTCCAAATGGATGTTAAAACAGCCTTTTTGCATGGTGATTTAGATGAAGAGCAGTACATGAAACAACCAGAAGGATATGCCATTCCTAGAAAAGAGCATCTGGTATGCAAACTAAAAAGGAGCTTATACGGGCTGAACCAGGCCCCCAGACAATGGTATAAGAAGTTTGATGCATTTATGCTCAAACATGGGTTTAGAAGATGCCATGCAGATCACTGTTTGTGCACCAAACAGGATGAAGATGGGAACCCAATTATTCTTGTATTATATGTAGATGATATGTTGCTGGCTGGGAAGAAAAGGAGCACTATGAATGCTCTAAAACAACAATTGAACTCTGCATTCTCAATGAAAGACCTTGGGAAAGCTGAGCATATTCTTGGTATGCATATAAAAAGGGATAAGCAACAGCATACTTTGCAGGTATCCCAAGAAAAGTACATTGAAAAAGTGTTGGACAGATTTAATGTGGCTGATGCTAAGCCTCTTGGACTGCCATTGCAGCCACATGTTAAGCTTTCCAAGGATGACTGTCCCAAAGATGATGATGCGGCCAATTACATGAAGAGTGTTCCATATGCATCAGCTTGTGGTTCACTTATGTATGCTATGGTTGCTACTCGGCCAGACATTGCTCATGCAGTGGGAGTTGTAAGGAGGTTCATGGCTAATCCTGGTAAAGCTCATTGGGACGCAGTCAAATCTATCTTGAGATATTTGAAAGGAACCAAAAGTAAATGCTTATGTTATGGAA
Organism: Ceratopteris richardii; assembly: GCA_020310875.1. Taxonomy (NCBI): domain Eukaryota; kingdom Viridiplantae; phylum Streptophyta; class Polypodiopsida; order Polypodiales; family Pteridaceae; genus Ceratopteris; species Ceratopteris richardii. Next base: position 1,869,208 of record CM035439.1, on the reverse strand, counting down.
AGTGTCCATTGGAGTTAAAAGGATTTTGTGATTCAGACATGACAGGGGATGTGGACACATGCAAGTCCACAAGTGGCTATGTATACATCCTTGCAAGTGGAGCTATTTCATGGTGCTCTAGACTTCAGAGGATAGTTTCAGTATCTACTATAGAGGCTGAATATATTTCTGCCACATAGGCTTCCAAAGCACCCATTTGGTTAGCCCGCCTGTACAGTGAGCTTGGGATGCCTGAAAAGGCACCTGTTCTTGGATGAGATAGTCAGACTGCCACATGTATGGCAAAGAATGCCATGTTTCATGCTCGCACAAAGCATATTGATGTGAGATACCACTTCATCAGAGAGGTGTTAGAGGATGGCCTAATCACTTTGATCAAGGTCAATACTTCATAGAATCTTGTAGATGCTCTCATTGAAGTGTCTAGACAAGGCACAACATCAGCTATGTATACAGATGGTGGGAGTTACTTAGCTTAAAGGAGACTCCTTGGTCCTTTAAGTGGGAGGTTGTTGGGGATAAGGGCCCCAAGGAGTCTCCTTTTGTATATTTTGACCCTTCCATGTGAAAGCTCTCTTTGAGAGCTTTACGGACATATTTTTGTTATATTTTTTGGACCCCAAATTGGGGAGTTATAGGCATTTACATTATTTTTATGGCTTTTAGTCATTGGACATGTGTAAACATGCCCAAATGACCTAAAATTCACTTATCAATAAGACTTGGTCCCAAATCTCTCATAACTTGATTGGCACTTCTTCAACTTCAGCTTCTCCATCTTCTTCTCCAAATTTATGTACAGGTTTCTCTCTCTACTTTCTCTCTCCTCACGTAGCAACCTACTCTCGTGGCATTTGGAGAAACCAAGCATACCACGATGTAGCTCTCCACGGCCTCTTTTACCCTCAGGATGTGTCTTAGAAAGTCGACGCAGTGTCATATCATCACCAAGAAGTGTACATTTACCTAGTGCCTATTCCCATTATTTTGACATCTCTAGTGAATCAGACAAAGAAGCTAGAATTTCTTTGGAGGACATGCATAGTTTAGTGCCTTTGGCAGGATTTATGTCTGTCATTGAAGGAGAATATAGGACCTCTCTTAGTATGTGAGCACCAATCAGCACCATTTTCCCATCTACATAGACGGGTTAAATAAATCAGTGGCATGAATGAAGAAAGTGAGTGAATCTGAAATAGTTCCTCAACCTACGGTAAAATATGAAGGAGGATTCTATATGGACAAAAGAGGAGTAATTCATGTAGTAACAGACTATCCAAAAACCATAAGTGAACAACAGGGAAGTGAGAATGTAGATCACCCTAATGGGGAGAATAACGAAGATGGGGATTCTACCCCCAAGGTAAGTCTAAAGTGAACAGAGTTTGGAGAGGTGACAAGATCCCTCAGGATGATACATTGGCTGATGTGTATATGGTAGCTGGGATGGAGAAACTACTAGGTATATGTGGTAAAGAAATTTCAACACTACTTATTGGCAAACAAATTCAAATTCTTTATTGATCATCAAGCTTTGTTATACCTGGTCAATAAACCCTGTAACATTGAACGACTAGTGAGATGGTTTCTGCTATTAATGGAGTTTGATTTTGAAGTCGTGGTCAAGAAAGGAAACACGCATGTCAGAGCCAATCATCTATCTCAAATGACCATAGTGGGCTGAAAAATTGATACCCATACTCACACATGGACCTGCTCATAGGATTAATTCGAATAAAACCCAACAATTATGGAAGACTAGGAACCTTCACATTGTAGCAAGAAGCCTATACAATCTAGATTCTAGTGGACTTGTGTTGAGATGTGTAGACAAGGATGAACAAGAAACTTGGTTGAGACACGCCCACTTAAATCCATGGAAGAAACATAGAAGTATCAGTGGTCTTATGAATTACTAGGAATTCATTCCTCAAAGTTTCTATTACTTTGTTAATGAAGTGTGTGCCTCGATCACTCACGATTTCAATGGTTAACCCAAACCTTGTAAATATATTTTCGAAGAGAAAGTTGGTAGTAGTTCTCGCATCATTCTTTTTTGTGGCCTTTGCTTCTACCCATTTGGTCAAGTACTCCAAAAGCTCTAGCACTAATCATAAGTCGTAGTGGCATTTCATCTCTTTGGATAGGGTATTTTCTTCTTTGACACACATCACACCTTTGAACATATGTTGTCACGTCTTGATACAAAGTTGGACACCATAATCCGGCAAAAAGAATCAGTTTTGCGTTCTTGTCAACTGAAAAATGACCTCCTGTTGCTCCGATATGGGCCATCTCCAAAACATAGATATACTCATCTTCATGTACGCATAATCGTAGTTGGTCGTCTTGTCCACGTTTAAACAATTGTCTTCCTGTAAGGGTATAATATTTACTTTGCTCCTCTAAAGCCCGTTTTCTTGCTAGGCTTGCCCCTACCGGGTATTCATGTGTCTTTAACAAGTTCATTAAAGGTAAACATCATCTAGGTGCTATTGTGGAATAGCATAGCGTAGAGTTCTCCATTGGTCTTTCCTCTTGATAGGTGGGACAATTTGTTACATGAGAATGAACATCTTTGTGCATCTCTGGCCAGTACACTCCTAGCATTCTTATCACCCTCAAGCCAATGGACATGCAAAAAGTTCCAATAAGGTGCTACGTACCATTTTAACTAAGATTATGAATAATAGACAATCAGATTGGGATAAACAATTACATCATGCCATTTGGGCTTTTCAAGTTGCTTATAAGACCGCTATAGGCACAACCCCTTTCAATCTTGTGTATGGTCAGAATGCAATCTTACCAATTGATTTCTTGATTCCTACTTTTCGGATAGCTGAGAAATATGAGTGGACTGGACACGAATTGTCCCAACAATTAGATCAAATTGAAAGATTTCATGAGACTAGATTACAAGTAGTAGCAAGTATTTATGCAGCCAAGAGACTACAAAAAGCCTACTATGATGCCCATATTAAAGATAAGGGACTCAAAGAAGGTGATTTAGTCCTGGTATACACTTTGAAGCAACATGCGAAAAAATTACAAAAACAAGGACATGGACCGTTGTAATCAACCATATTTTTACCTATGGAGCAATAAACATAGCCACCCTAGATGGAGAAATTCTACCAAATTATATAAGTGGTTGTTGTGTGAAGAAATATTTAGAACCCTTAACGGACGAGATGATGAGTAGACTTCTAAAGGCAAAGAACCGAAGGGAAGAGGATGAGAGAATTAGAGAAGAACGAGACTTGAAGCATTGGAATGCGTACGAAAGTGAAAAGAATGGATGAGAGAAAGGGATGAAAGATATCGACAAGGAGAGGAGCCAATCCCCATAGCCAACTATAGGGCACCAGAAACTACGATGGTAGGATGACAAGTCAGACAACCCTATCTAAATCTATAAGTAGGAACTAAGGAATACCACTTAGTAGATGCATTAATTGATATCGGGGCAACATTAAGTTGCATACGCTTTTCCTTAGCTAAACAATTAGGTGCACCACTCAACCCAAGTAAGGAATACATGATGGTATAGGAGGAAATACCATTGAATGTTTAGGAGAAGTCATCCTGTCTTTACACTTGGGTAATAATTCAGTGCATCAAAAGCTTCTAGTCTACAAAGATGACGACCTGTTGGAGGAACTAGTGTTAGGTCAAGACTGGATATATGAATTTGAGGTAACAATCTAGTTAGCCTTAGACCACATATCTGCTAAGATTGGACACAGAGAAGTCTTTAGCCTACTAGATGAGAAGCCTCTAAAGATGGTTTGCCTGAAGTATAACGATGAAAAATGTATGTCTTCATGTGAATCTACACCAATGCCAAACCCTAATCAACTAGCTTTCGTTTCTTATCCAAGCCCAAAAACCCCTACTCTCCTTACACACGATACTCAACTCAGCCCTTCATATCAATTTAGCCAATCTGAGGGAATGAGTGAGAATCTTATTACAGACAAGGGACTGGGAGCCCAACAACCAAAACAAAATGGCCACCAATTCATTCACTAGTGAGAAAAAGGATGCAACAAATATGGATTCGCAAGGATCAGTTAAACAATTACAAATCTCAAGTAAAGGAGAACCAAAAGGAATTCAATCGAAGGCGACATCGACCTGACTAGCCGATCAAAGATAGGTCCACACATATGGTGCAAGTGTGGATACCGAAGAAATTAAGACATCAACGAGGTACAAGAGGAGCAAGAACCTACCTTACCAATCCGAGTGGTTGTTGAACCATCACCCTTGGATGTGATGGTCGAGACTCAAAGAGTACCCTTTGAGGAACCAAAAGCATGAGAAACAACAACCACCATCAAGAAGGTTGAGCCAAGAGTGCAACTGCATATCAGGCGGCCACATCAGGAAACATTACATGTTGCACAAGGTAAAGATGTGCAAAGGGGTGAAGAACCACTCATATCACAAACATGTTTGAATGTAGATGTGAACCAACTAAAGCCTATAGTTAGAAACATGATTGACACGGTTATGACTACCCAAACCATATTGATGGACAAAGAGAAAGAAAAGGCAAAACTATTTGAAGCCAGAAGTCGGTTCCAAACCATTAGTGAAGAGCTCTCAGCAAAGAATATAGCCATTCAAAAGGAACTCGTATAGAAAACAGAAGTCTTGGCAAGGAAAATTGAAGAATGCAATCGTATCCAAGAGGAAAACATGTTGCTCCAAGACAAATTACAAGAGGTAACTAGATCTGTCTCGGAACTTCAAGTTGAACTAAAGACATTGAAAAAGAAACAGGAAATGTATGAAGCAAAAAAGATACGAATGACAAATCAAAGCAAGTTGTTAGAAAATCAGATTAAAGTGTATATGGATGAAGCGGACAATCTACGTGTGAGGATTACAGGACTCTATTCTACTAAATCAACCTTCTGAAAGCACTATCACTGAAGAAAACGGATTACAGGAATTGAAGGCAAAGTTGTTAGCAATGAAAGATCGGCTTAAACAAGAGCAAATGAAACAGGCCGAGTTAGAAACCAAATATAAAGCAGAAAACAAAACATGGGAACTTAAGTGGAGTGAAGCAGTGCAAAAATACATGGAGCAATGCAATGAAGATGATGATCAGGTAAGGATCATTTGCGAAGAAAATGCAAAAATCGAAGACGAGCTCAAGGGTAGTAAAGTACAACATGAAGAGAAAGAGAAAATCATAGCAAAGCTTAGAGCATAGTTAGAACAAGCAAAGAACTTGGGCACACCAGTAGTGCAACCATCGAAGATGGCTATTGATGAGACTCAAGCATGCCCTCTTTCTCCCCCAATCGTTCATTCACCAATAAGGGAGGTGGCTATGAACGAATATGATGACCATCCAATGCCATATACTGCAGAACTAAGTCAGAAAGAGCGAGCACTACTGGAGTCTCATCTCACAGAAAATTTTGAAAATGAAGTAGTGAAATTCATGAAAGAGGCTCAGATCAAAAGCAAAGATCTAGATGAGATAATGAAGCCCTTCAACCTCCCTTATGGAATCATGAAGAGAAAACCCGATGATACATCAAGAAGACCACGGGAAAGGATCCGGACGAGAAGCTCAACTTCAAAGCAACCACTTTTAATTATACTCAACAGGAGTTCGAAGCCACCGATCCCATTTGGAGGAGAAAAATTTTGGAGAAAAATCCAACATTGCGGGTGCATTGGCAGGAAGCACCATAAGTTTACTTCAAGTCAATCCAGCTTTTTGTCCTGTGCCACGTTGATGATACTGGCTAGAATTTTGGGACTTTCAAATTCAAGGTAAAATAAATAAACAATGGCTCAATTTTTCCTTACTCCTGAGCCCCCTACACAATTATCTGCCAACGGAGGAGTACATGGTGAAAACCATTGAATTTTGGTTATCTTGGTATGCAAAGGTCCCTGATCTCACAATCAAACTAACGAATAAAATACTCAACCGGTCTTCAAGCACACAGAGTACACATTTTTTAATTTCATTGGTATTAATCAGGGGACGACAGAGTTCAGGAGGGGAGATGTTTGGAAGGGGAGACAAGAGAATCAAGCAAAAGATGACAAAGAAGAAAATAAAAAAGAAAGACTGCTCATTAGCAAGCACCACCCTCGGCCCAAAGCCCCGCAAGGGCACGCATCAAGCTGCAACATGAAGCAAGGAGGTCTCGAAGAGTGCAAACAAGATTTATTCGAAGACCAAAAGTTAGAAAGAGGGAGAGGCTCAGAAGCGGAAACGCATGACTAAGGCAATCACACTCTTCGCCACTAGATGCATGCGTGGAATCCCTAATTATCACAGCAAAGCCTGTCAAAGGACGACAGAGACTAAGAGGGGGAGAGTGTTGCACAGTAAAGAAGCACAGGAAAAGAAGCCCCAAAAATTTTCAAATTATGAGCATCAATTTTCTTCTTCAAATGTTTATGAGAGTTTCTTGAACCCATGTAAATGCACTAGAGGAGTCCTCTAGATGCATAAATCCCAAACATTGTATCATAATCTTGGTAAAATAAGAGGAATTTAGGCTTTCTTTAATAAAGGGCTAGTATCTCGTCTGAAAGGACCATTTTTAAGACACATGTATATAAGTCATTTGATGACACTTCGTAAAGACATTTTGCCATTGTGAGTAAGAGAGAATTGAGATTTTCGAATTTGCCTCTTTTTCCTCTTGTATCTCCTTGCTTGTGAGCTTGCATGTGTGATTGAAGCTTGGAATGAGTGCATGGAAGTGTTGTCTATCCAATTCATTGCTTTTCTAAAGTATGTAATGCGTATGTGAAGTGTGAGGAGGTGTGTGGTGAAACTAGGTGAGTTGTGCAGCTCAGTTTTTTGCCCATAACTTGAAGCAAGTTTGTCAGAATCAGATAGCAAACTTGTAGATGTGTCTCTTCGAGAGCTTTGAAATGAACCCGCTACTGACCATATTCGGAGTTCGGAGCTGAGAGAAAAGTCCATTTTTGTGCTTACTATTGTTTCATGTATCACGACACCATTTCCACCTGTGTGAGTGATGAATGTGAGGGATGATATTCATTTGCATGTAATGGTAGCTGATTTACTTCATTGACCATTGCGTAAGTGCAAGTCTTCATATACTCAATTACGTTCAAGATACACTCGGATTGATAATTTAAATGTGTGATCCCCACTATTTACACTTGTTGGTGATAGAAGAATAGTCTCTTTCGTCACATGTCCCTAAGTTGTCACTTAGGTACACAACAAGGTTCGCGATCTAGCTTCTTTGGATGTCATGACTACCAAAATGGCTTTAATAATTCTAACAATAAAATCATTAAGAGAATAGAGACAACACAAAATTAGATAACACATATGAGAAGGAAAAAGAGCAATACTCCATATCTTGCTATATATTCCAATATGTGAACTTACAAATACATAGATACAAAAGTAGCTCTAGGTTGAAGAGCTCCATGGACCTTGAAAGAATTTTCCTAGCCATCGATTAACTTCAATTTAACCTCAACATAATTAAGATCAATAATCTCATTTAACCTTGTTATCCTCCTCCGCCTATGCAAATGAACACTCACAAGAGAACTATGTATACCATGTGTCATAAATATAGACCATTGGATCTATATGATATGTCTTTACAAGATTTACTTGCCAGTCGCTTTTCAAGCTGCCTTTGACTTTAACCAAAAACTAGGGTTCTTTAGGAGGACAAAATGGTTTCAAATAGCGAAGTGTTATATATAATTAGAAAGCTCTCAATGAGCACTACATGTAAATTTTGAACATTTTTTATCAGCTTTGACCAAGCTTTGACCAGCAAATTTCTGAGTTGACCATCACATTTGGAGCTTTATCTAGTGGAAGGTTGACCTTTTGACCATTATACCAACACTCCTTTGATAAAATAAACTTAGACTTTCTATCAAACTACTCTCGACGTGCCTTTATGAAACCCAAAGGAAACTTCAATATGAATTCTCTAATTTACAGTATCCAAAAGAGTAAAACGACATGACTTGAGGTATAAATGCTCCATTAACGTTCGAACTAGCCCATTCCTCTCATAACTTAGGTTCTTTTATCAAACTACTGTCAAATTATCTTTAGGAAACTCAAATAAAGGGAAACTGCAATCTAAATCCTTTACCTGTATCAAAGATAATCACTTACCTGTTATCATCACGCTTCCATGAATGAGTGGCTCAGAATGATCCGTAATTTTGACCTGATTCTATGAGCTTCACCATTGAAAAAAGAACCCCATACAAATAATCCTTTCCTTCACATGCATAATCAATTTCCTTAAAAATCGTCACATATCATGGCAGGCTGCAGCTCCAACATTGACAAAGAACTCTCAAGTCTCGTGCCTTTATCTTCGTGTAATCAAAACCGTACTCAACGCGTTGCTCTTTCTGGCTCTAATGCATTCATGATGACAGGATCTTTTTGAATTTCCCCCATGGTCTTATGGTATGCTATCGTTCGTTGAGGAATACTAAGTGCAAGAATGGTCCCCTAAACAATTACTCAAATATACGATTTGCATTTTGCCATGCCAGTAAAACCTGTGCTAGTTTTGCATCCACCAGAGAGTGGCAAGGTTATGATTGAATCCTGTTCATGCTAAACTCTCTAAGAAGTATGCCAGAGTCTTTCGTGTTACATTCATCAGTAAATAAAGAGTGGGATTCGCTGATTTCATTCTTCAGCCACATGTACACTTCCCAAAAGTACATACAGAGGACTTTCCTCTACATCTATATCGACAACCTTTTCTGCATTAACACGAACTAGCTCTGAGTCACCATGAAGCTTGCAAGCTGCTAAAAAACTCCTCCACATTGCAGAATCAGATAATAGTGGCAATTTTTCAATGAAAATATCAGCTTCTTCTAGCTGTCCAGCTCTGCTCAAAAGATCAATTACACAACCATAATGCTCTATCACAGGCTCTATATAGTACACTTCAATCATGGAAAAGAAATACTGAAGACCTTCAACAACTAATCCAGCATGGGTGCAAGCAGAAAGCACACTAATAAATGTTACACCATCTGGCTTAACACCTTGCATCTGCATCTGTTCAAAGAGATCCAAGGCATCTCTGTGAAGTGAACACTGAGTATATGCTGAGATAAGAGAGTTCCACGCAATAATATCTCGTTGAGGCAATATGTTGAAAATTCCGAAAGCCTCTCTCAATCCCCCACATTTGCCATACATGCTTACAAGAGCATTTGAGATTTTATCATGAGAGTCTAGCCCATACTTTGTGATATCTATATGGATCATTTTCCCATCATCTAAAGATGAAAGGTCTCCACATGCAGTAAGAGCATAAACAAAAGTTATCTCAGAAGGACTTTGATTCTCAGACACTAAGCGCCAGAAAAGTTCAAGAGCAGATTTGCCATCTCCTTGTTGGAGATGTGCTGTCATTAATGCATTCCAAGTGATAATGGTTCGTTTTTGCAACTTGTTAAAAACAATATAAGCATCTTCAGGAGAACCACACTTCCCAAACATGTTAACTAGGGCACCTCCCACAACCAAATCTGACTCGTACCCATCATTAATAATTGTGTGATAGAGCATCTTTCCATATGGCAGGTATGCAGAATCTTCACATGCACCTAAAATGCTAGTGAATGTTACCTCATTCGCTTCTATATCCTCATATTGCATCTGTTCAAAAACCTTTAAAGCCTCATAACAATTCCCTAGCTTCACATATGCTGTTATTAAAGCAGTGTATAGAGCAACATCCCTACTGAATGATTTCTGGAAAACAGTGTCTGCACCATCAGAGCTACCACAATTGCCATACATATTAATAAGTGCTGTCTCAATAAACCTCTCTGATGAAAATCCATTTTGAATAGCTAATGAATGGATCCATCTTCCCTCTTCAAGATTTTCCTTGCCTGAGCATGCCCCTAATATAGTACAAATGAGAAAATCATCAATTTCAACTCCTGTTTTATGAATGTATCTAAATAACTCCATACCTTCCTCAAATCTCTGTTTTTGAACATATGCTGAAATCATGATTGTGAATACTACAATATTGTATGCATGAAGTTTTCTGAAAATCCTCAATGCATCAGTTAAACTCCCGGATTTCTCAAAAGTATTCAGCAATCCAGTTAAAACATCGATATCACCATCAAATCCATAATAAACTATTTGATTATGCACAAACTTGCCCTCAACCAGAGATTCTAAATTTGCACAGGCACCCAAAATAATGTTTATTGTAAAGTGGTTTGGATCTGAAGTTTTTAGCATTTCATGAAACAGGTGCAAGGCCTCTACATCATACCTGCGACGTGCATATGCTGCAATAATATTATTCCAACTGTAAACATTTCTAATATCTAGACTGTCAAATGTCCAACGAGCTTCTTCCAGTGCTCCACATTTATCATACATCTCAATCAAGATATTTTGAAGATAGTGGCTATCAGCAGTATCATCTTTTAGTATGCACTCGTGAATATGCATACCCTCAAGCAAAGCTTCGTGTGAGATACACTCGCGCAATAGATATGCATACTTATCAGTATCCCTGTATGAGAAGAAATAAAAAAAGTGAGCCATGGAAAAAAAAAAATGAAAGACACTGAATAAGGGTTACTGCTTGCAGATGTGTGATTGTGTGGGATAGGACCCAATGCATGAACACTCTACTTACTTTCAACGTTTCCCATTCGTTTCATGCCTTAAAGCCTAGCATACGGTTATCAGAACATGTACTCCATCCAAATTAAGACATTGTATGTAGATTGATTTTATTGAGATACTCTCAGAACACAACAATCTTATACTAGAGTGATACCAAGGTGGTCACGTGCATTTGGTTCGGTGTATTCATTGCGTTTAAGATGCCAGGACCAAACCTTACGTCCGAAGTAAAGTTCATTTATGGTTTGTCAGGTGCATTTAAGGTGCAAAGACTTAACCTTGCCTGTAGATGGTTGAGGGCGCTCTCTCTTTCACTCTCTCCTTCAAAGCACTCTCCCTACCTTAGGATGTGTGCATAATAAAGTGACAAATGCAATCAAATACATGCAAAAGAGATATGATACTATACTAGGTAGTTCCTAATGGATTATAGGACTCAATGCTCACAATGTTGAATGGATTGAGGATTATGCTTGCTGGATTGGAGAGAGACTGCTTTCAGGCACATTTTCAGGAGCCCCGGACTAAGCAGTGGCTCTTTGATACTCTAGTGACACCCACACTAGTGTATGCAGCGGCAATATGGGCATCAGGCATCACAGAGGCGATGTGGACGTGGATTGAGAGGCCCCAGGTCACCATGATCTCACGCTTACTCTGTACCAAGCCCTCCGTTCCACATGACATTATACGAGCTGAGCTTGGCACACCTCCGATGCTAGTGGAGGCCCTCTTTCAGCTGGTGACCTTTATTCTGAGAGTCAGAGAGCTCCCTACCAGTCGACTCACCAGGATTGCATTCGAGAGCTCTAGACATTTGGTAGAGACGGGGCATGGGAGAGTATGGTATGCACAGACCTACTGATGGTTGGCAGACCATGGCATGAGCATTACGGACCTCCCCCCTTTTCAGTATGACCTCTCTTCCCCCTACATTACCCTCTCTCGTTCGGAGAGGAACAGGATCATCCGTGAGGACCTACTACAGATACACATCAGGGAGACATGGATAGCACCATGGGAGCCTCTTCCCACAAAGAGGCGACACTACCAAGAGCGCTTCCTGACATTGACAGCGGATGGTTTCATTCAGAGACCACGCTATATGGATACATACATGGCACCAGCCGAGAGGGTGGCCATTGGACAGCTCAGAGTATCATCACACCAGCTCGAGATTGAGGTTGGGCGAGCGACCCATACCCCCAAGGGCGAGAGATTATGCAGAATGTGCCGAGAGGAGGTGGAGGACGAGGAACACTACACATGTAGATGCCAGGCATATGAGGATATCACAGACCGCTACCCACAGCTCTTCAGGGGGTCCAGAGAAATCAAGGCTTTATTGGAGACGCAGGACCAACACCCTCTAGGTTGTTTCCTAGTAGAGCCCCAGCATCGCCGTGCCTCACTTCTCCAGCAGATGGAGATACACTCGACCCCCAAGACTCATATTACAGATTTTTTCAGACCCACAACCGTCCGAGGACCCAGATCGACGTGGTGTCACATTTTAGAGAGTAGGGGAGCTTAGACGACAGCGCCGACGACCAAGACCCCCACTCTGGAGAGCCCATCCCCACCAGAGAGAGATTCAGGCGATTCACACATGCCATGACATGGAGATACTGAGACGTCAGCCGCGCACCCCTATCGATCTCGACTTGCAGAGCATTCTGAGGCTCGCCATGATGCCTTACCCAATGATGCATTATATCCTACACCCACTCCAGGCATCTAGAGGGATATGACACCACCGAGCGTGCCCTCCCTATGCATATCATATTTGTATATCACCTGTTGAGCATATAGAGTGCATACCCATAGTACCCCACACACTCTATGCCAGCTAATATCCACTCCTTTTATACTCTGTTTTGTACCCACATTTTATTTTCCTTTTGGGATCACAGTGGATTGGATCATACTGATGTATATGTTTTTTCTCTTGGCCAATTTTGGCCTCTAATAGACGTTAAAAGTCTTTCTTTCTTTCTCTCTCTCTTCCCCCCCTCCCTCCCCCCTCCCTCCCCCCTCCCCTCCCCCCCTTCCCTCCTCCTCCCTCCCCCCTTTTTCCCTCCTCTTCCCTCCCCCCCCTTTCCCCTCACTCCCCCCCCCCCCTTTTCCCTCCCTCCCTCCCCACCCCCCCTTCTTTTCCCTCCCTCCCTCACTCCCCCCCCCCCTTTTCCCTCCCTCCCTCCCCACCTCCCCCTTCTTTTCCCTCCCTCCCCCTCCTTTTCCCTCCCTTCCTCCCTCCCTCCCGTGCTTTGTGCGAGCATAAAACACAGGGTTCCTCGCAATTGCCAATGCGCTCTGACAGGCAATGAAGATGGTAGTGGCAAATGCCCTATACTCTACCTCACAACTAGAAGTGGCCACAATAGGTTGCTTCTTGCTCGGCCAAGATATGCATGAGCTACCAAGCATGAAGCAAAAACCATTGACTGATACACGAGTGTCATAGCATTCAACCCAATCAGAGTCAAAAAAGGCATGTGAATCTTGCGGTAAAGATCTCCTCTTGGGATAAAATAATCCAAGTAGCCGGGTACCACTCAAGCAGCAAAAGATGCCCTTAAGCCCCTGCCAATGCTTGACACTTGGGCAATGCATAAACTTGCACATCTAAGAAACAGTTAGCTGTATATTATGCATAAGTAAATCAAGCATCCAACAATCTTCTCATAGAAAACAACATGAAATTCATCTCTAACATCATGAAGACTCAATTGTAAACCTTTTTCCATAGGAGTGGCAATAGGTTTGCAATCTTCAAGGCCAAAACACTGCAATTATGCGTCAATATATGTTTTTTGACACAATGGTATTCCCGATCAACTTGCATAAACTAAATGCCCAAGTAATGATGCAAATGCCCCAAATCTAATGTCTCAAAAGAGGCATGCAAATCAACCTTAAATTCAGCAGTATGCTTCTCATTAGGACCAGTGAGCAACATGTCATCAACATATACAACGATGATCAGAAATACATCATCTGCACGCAACATATAAGATGTTCTCAATTGGACTGCTCTAAAAACCATGTGCAATCAGGTAGGCATGTATCTTTTTACACCAAGCACGTGGTGGTTGCTTCAAACCATATAATGCCTTTTTCAACCTATACACTTTGTTTTCATGCTCTTTCTGCACAAAACCACGAGGTTAAGATGCATACACTTCTTCATGTAAGTTACCATTGCATCAAAAAAAACAATATAGACAGCCGTTGCATAACAATATGACGCAAAAGAAGCTCTATGAGAGTCTAAATGAGTACGATATGACAGAGATACATCTAATTTGCTCTCTCTCAAAGTCTTCACCATCCATTTAGGCATAGTTTTAGGCTCTTCTATGTCAGCCCTCTCATCGACAAGTGCATCATGTAAATCTGCATCAGAAATGGAATGATATGCATCATCATGTGGAGCTTCTAAAGGTTGAGAAATTGCCTGACCTGGACGAGCACTTGACTCTCCTTCTGTAAAAAGAGGCAAAAAAGCGTCATACACATTTTTAGAGCTAATTGAAGTCTCCTTGGTACATTAAAGCAATGGCTGAATTGCATCTTCCACAAAAACATCAAAGCTAACCAAAATGGGTTTAGTTTGTGGATGATACACACAATAGCCTTTGCTTTCAAAACTGTACCTAACAAAAATACATTTCAGTGCTTTATCATCCAATTTCTTGCGTTGTTGTTCATGCTAATGCATATGCCTGAAAACCAAAGACATGCAGATGAGCAATAGATGGCTTGTAACCATGCCAAGCCTCATATGGAGTGATCAATTACAATGCTTTGGTGGGATACCTTTTAAGTACATATGTTGCACACATAACAGCCTCATGCTAGAAGCTGTGGTAAAGCCTCACTTTTGACCATACATCTCGCAATCTTCATGAGACATGTTCTTTCTTTCGATAACTTCATTATGTTGAGGTGTATAACGCACTGTACACTCATGATTTATCTCACGCTCAGCTAGAAATGCATTAACTTCAAAAGACATGTATTCCCCCTTTCGATCGGAACGGAGGTTTCCCAATTTACACGTTGATAGATTTTCGATCAAAACCATAAACTATTTGAAGCACATAAACACTTCAAACTTTGGTTACAATGGATACACTCAACAATACCTAGAGAAATCATCAATAAAAGTCACGAAGTAAAGGTAGTTCCCAAAAGAAGGTTTTTCCATAGGACTAGAGACAACACTATGAACAAGCTTCGATTTATAAGCAGCTCGAATTGAACCATCTATTGGGAAGGAGGAACGCTTCATTTTGCCCAAAATACAACTTTCACAAACATGTTTATAAGGTGCCTAAAGTTTGGGCATAGAGGACACCATTTCAAATTTCTGTAGGCGTAGCAAAGTAACAAATTTTTTATGACCAAAGAATTCATGCCAAAGCTTTGCATCTCAAATAGCTTGAGAATCTTGAATCGCACATGCTCAATCATTCATAGATTTCGCATAGTCTATGAGCTTATACAACCCACCGCATAAAATGCCAAAAGCAATAATAACATCGTCATCTGAGAGATCATGAATTGTACATTTGTCATCAACAAATTTCACAACCAAGCCAATCATGGCTAATGTTGAAACTGACAACAGATTTTTGTTGATCCCTTGCACATATAAAGTGTCTGACCATGTGAAAGAACTTCCATTAGCAGTAATCAAAATGATCTTGCCAACTTCCATAACAAGATAAGGTAAGAGGAGTTGTTAGCACATGCGACAGTATTTCTTGCAAGGGCAAGCTCAAGTGAACTAAAGAAACTGCGTTGCGAAGTAATATGTTTGGTTGCCCCACTATCAAAGTACTAAACATATGAGTCTACTGCAAAGATACATTGCCCATGTGAGGATGGATCATAGCTTCAAACGGTCGTAAATGCCTGTTCTTCATTTTGAACAAGATTAGAAGACTCTGTTTTAGGTGTAGAGGCCTCTGCAACTACCATTCTAGGCTCTTTCTTCTTTGCTTCTTTTGCACCCGGTTTAGGACAACTCTTTATGACATGATCATTTGCCTTATAGTATTTGCAAAACTTTTTCTACTTTTCTGATTTCTTATGATCTTTGTCTTCCTTTTTCGGTTATGCAACATTAGTAAATGGGCTCCATTTTCCTTTCCCTTGTGACTAGCTAAGAAAGCTTGATCTCTAACGCGCATAAATGATATGTTCCGCCTCGACTAATCTTCCTGCAACAAAACAAAGACTAACTCCTCAAATGTTAAGGCCATTGGATTGTCTTTCATCATCACTCGAAGAGTAGAAGCAAAACTCTAATATGAATCTGGAAGACCGTTGAGAACAGTGCAGAAGTCAACTATCTGACAAGACTTCATCAGCTATTAGGTGGGAGATCACTAGAGAAGGGATGGTCTGAACCATCCCTTAGATTTCATTAGAAGGCCACACACATGAGTGCCATAGAGATGCCACTTTGTGACTCCATCAAGAAAGGAATTAATGGAATAGCTATGCGGCTGGCAGAGTAATATGTTTTTGTCTTCGTGTTTAGTCTTGAGGATCGTGCCTAACAGCTTCGAAAATGGAGGGCCTCCTCGAGAGTTGAAAGCAACATTGGTATCAGAGATGTACCTAGTGCACCTCTCATTTTATCTTTAGAGTTGTATAGTCTTTGTCATTTTCAGCATGTACAGGAGATCTTTTTATTGTACAGTCATGATATTGAGCATTGTACAGACACTTTATCTGATGTATATTTTCATGCTAGGAATGTAAATATGGACAAAACTTTCTATTATTCTTTCTTGCAAGAGTGTGTGGTTAAAAGTTTTAAAGATCTTATGTTTGAGTATAGAGATGTTTTTTCCCATTGACCTACCTAGAGGGCTACCACCTGAGAGAGGGGACATTGACTATGCTATTGAGGTAGCTACTAACACTAACCCTATTTGTAAGCCACCTTCTAGGCTTAGTATTTCTCAGCATGAGGAGGTTGAGAGGCAATTACAGGATTATTTAGATAAAGGCTTCATTAGACCTAGTAGCTCACCTTGGGCATCGCCAATGCTTATAGTTAAAAAGAAAGACGGCTCTATGAGACTGTGTATAGACTATAGAGCACTTAATAAGGTAACTATCAAAAATAGGTTTCCAATGCCTAGATTGGAAGATCTATTTGATCAGTTACATCAAGCTAGGTTTTTCACCAAGCTTGATCTTAGATCAGGATATCATCAGATTAGGATTAAGGTAGAGGATGTCCCTAAGAGGATGTCCCTACGACTACATTTAGGACTAGATATGGGCACTATGAGTTTTTGGTGATGCCCTTTGGTCTCACCAATGCTCCTTCCACTTTCATCAAGCTCATGAATAGTGTTTTACGGCGTTATCAAGGACACTTTGTAGTAGATTTTTTGATGACATTCTAATCTATAGTGCATCAGAAGAGGAGCATTTGGAACACTTAAGAAAGGTGTTTCAAGTGCTAAGGGAAAATTCACTCTTTGCTAAGGAATCAAAGTGTGAATTTTTCAAGATAGAGGTTAGATACCTTGGGCATATAGTCTCCCAGGATGGAATCCAGATGGATCCTGAAAATGTAAGATGGATCCTGAAAATGTAAGGGCTATTATGGAATGGCCACATCCAAGGAACCTGGAAGAGCTTCAGATCTTCCCAGGTTTATCAAGTTTCTATCGAAGATTCATTAAGAATTATGCCAAAATTGCTTCTCCGTCTTAAAGGGAAAGGGAAAGCCTTTAATTAGGGAGATGCACAGAAGCAAAGTATGGAGAAATTGAAAGTAGCAATTGCTACAGCTCCACTTTTACATATAGTAGATCCCAATAAACCCTTTGTGGTTGAGACCGACGCGAGTGATTTCGCTATAGGAGCGGTTTTAGTTCAGGATGGTCGAACAGTAGCTTTTGAGAGTAAGAAACTAGAACCGGCTCAGAAGAATTACTCCATCTATGAGAAGGACTTGTATGCAATTGTCCATGCTTTGAAGAAGTGGCATCATTATTTATATGGTGCCCAAAGTCACGATGGTGTTTGATCAAGTGAGCATTAAATGGCTCTCTAATCAAACAGACCTTAAAGGTCATAAGGCCCGATGGGCGGAGACCCTTCAGGAGTTTGATTATGAGCTTAGGTATAGGAAGCAATGTTGCATCGCAACGCGTTGCGATGAGCTCGCAACATTCGCAACACGTTGCGATCAAAAACAAAAAAATTTGCCTCAAATGAGGCCGTTTCGCCGAAATGGCCTCATTGAGGCATTTTCGACTGGCGACCCGAGAGCTTAGATTTGGACTGTGGAAGAGCAAAACGCAAGCTTCAAGAAGGTTCAAGGTACTTTATTACACACACACCCTCACACACGTGACCCCGCTAAGCTTGCTTCCTATCTTGAGTCCTCTCCAAGCTTCTAACCTCTTCCATCAATATGCCTAAAGCAAAACAATCATGTTGGGAATATGTGACAAGCCAAGGAAAGATGGGCTCCGGGGGGTAGTGAGAGATGGACTTGCAAGCTTTGTGGCTACAGTGGAGCCGGTGGAGCCGATAGGATCAAGGCGCATCTTGAAAAATTAAGTGGCATAGGAGTTGCACCTTGCAAAGAGCCAATGCCCGAAGCTATAAAAGGAGAGCTAATGGCATGGGTAGCTCAAAAAGCCCAAGGTAGAAGGAATAGTGGAGCCCAATCCCAAGCTAGATCATTTGCAAGCGGTTCACATGGTTCTTGTGATCCCCAAACTCAAGCATCTCAAGCTCATGAGGCTTCCATAGACATTGACATAGAGCATGAGCCACCAAGAAAGAGTACAAGAGTAGAGCATGATCCACAAGAGCACCCACTTGGCTCTCTTGGAGGAGCATCTATACGTGCTAGCTTGCAACAACAACGTAAACAAGAAGCCACACAAGCCATCATGAAAGCTTTTATACAATGTGGTTTGTCTTTTAATGTTGCACGGACATCGGCATGGAGAAATGCCATTGAGAAGGTTTCACTATTATGGTTTCGTTGGCAAGGGCCTACGTATGAAGACTTGAGGACAACGGAGCTCAAAAAAACAAAGGAAGCATTAGAGAGAGAGCTTGAGCCCATGAAAGAGACATGGGCAAAGTATGGATGCACAATCATGTGTGACGGATGGACGGACATACGAAAGAGAAATGTGTACAACATTTTGGTGCATTGTTGCAAAGGGACCATGTTCCTTCGAGCCATAGATGCATCAGCTGCTGGTACTACAGTCACAGGTGAGTGAACTGATTTTTGAATTTTCAATTTATATTTGATTGTGCAATGATCAATCATGCTGCATGCATGTGGCATCTCACATGTGCATTTGCCTTGTGCATTGTGCATGTGCATGTGCATGTGCATGTGCATGTGCATGACACATGTGCATGTGCATGTGCATGTGCATGTGCATGTGCATGTGGCATGTGCATGTGCATGTGGCATGTGCATGTGCATGTGGCATGTGGCATGTGCATGTGCATTGTGCATTGGCATGTAATATGTATGTATGTACTATGTATGTACTATGTATGTACAATGCACATGCACATGCACAATGCACATGCACAATGCACATGCACAATGCACATGTGTCATGCACATGCACATGTGTCATGCTGCATGCACATGCACATGTGTCATGCTGCATGCACATGCACATGCACATTGCACGTGCATTGTGCATGTGCATGTGCATTGTGCATGTGCATGTGCATGTGCATTGTGCAGTGTGCATGTGCATGTGCATGTGCATGTGCATGTGCATGTGCATGTGCATGTGCATGTGCATGTGCATGTGCATGTGCATGTGCATGTGCATGTGCATGTGCATGTGCATGTGCATGTGCATGTGCATGTGCATGTGCATGTGCATGTGCAGGACACATGTCAAGATAAATTATAATTTATCAATTGATTAATGATTCATTGTGTTATATGTAAACAGGTGGATTCATTTATGATCATATCCGTCAAGCTATCATGGACATTGGTGTAGAAAAGGTAGTCCAGGTGGTTACAGATAATGGAAGCAATTGTGTGGCTATGGGCAAGCTTCTAGAAGAAGAATTCCCTTCTATTGTGTGGACACCGTGTGCTACCCATTGCATTGATTTGCTGATAGAGGATGTGGGGAAGATACCATGGATTTACACCATTTTTACCATTTGCATAAAAGTGGTTTCTTTGTTCACAAAGAGACCAAAATTGCTTGCTATATTTCAGTCTTACAGTGATATTGATTTGGTGAAGCCCGCGAAGACCAGATTTGAATACATGTGCATGGTCATGGAAAGATTATTAAGAGTGAGGCAAGCACTGATGCAGACAATTGTATCACCTGATTGGTTAGCTTGGGATGGACATACTAGTCCAAAGGAAGAGCTTGTACGACGCACATGTTTGGATGACAGCTTTTGGAGGGACGTGGAGGGATTAGTGCGGGCCTTACAGCCCTTATATTCACTCATACGCATAGCAGATAGAGAGGGCTGCACACTTGGACTTGTTTATGAGTTCATGGATCGTGTCGGAGAGTCTATACAGAGATGTCCTTATTTGACATTGGAGAGGTAAGTTGAAACTTGGGTAACCATATTTTATTTTTTGTATGAGCATTCATGTTCAACTTTCAAGTCTTGACTCTTCAACATTCTTAAATCTCATTGTTTTCTAACTTGATTTTTTTTTATCCATAGGATACAGGAAATAAAAGGAATATGGAGGAAGAGGTGGGATTGGTTCCATCGCCCTATACATGGGATGGTCAATCTACTACATCCTTTATGGAGATCTGCATCACAGTCATTGGATATGGAGCTTGTGACTGCTTGGAATGACTATGTAGATCGTTTGTATGGATCTTCTGATGTGGAGCTACGTGGGAAGTTGGAGCTTCAGCTCACCCAGTTTCAGAATAATGAAGGACCTTTTGGTAGAGACACGGCATGCTTGAGAAGCATGCAGTTGATGCCTGTGACATGGTGGGAGAGATACGGTGTTGGTACACCTGAGCTAGTAAGTGACAAGTCATTCCAATTTCCTTTTGAGTCTTTAACTAATAAGTTATAACTTTGAAGTTTGTCTCATGAGTCATTCCTCTTCTTAATGAACTCTTTCTTTTTTATCTTGCAGAGAAAGTTAGCCATCCGCATACTTTCACAAGACTGTAGTGCGAGTCCATGTGAAAGGAATTGGAGTACATGGGCCCTCTTCCATACAAAGAAGAGGAATAGACTATCTACATTGCAGTTGGAGCGGCTTGTCTATTGCCATTGCAACTTGCGTTTATTGGAGCGTGGTGGCCACTCAGCAGAGGTGCGGCAGGTGAACGTCGATGAGCTTGATATAGAGAGTGTCCATGATATACCTAGCATTCCGGCAGAGGACCTTGATCTATATGACATGCTCTATCAGGAGTTGACAGTGCCACAGCATGATACGAGGGCATCTCGGACTCGTTCTAATCATAGAGCACACAGTGTACCAGGTCCATCTACTAGTAGGATGGAGGCATCTATTAGTCGAGCACCACATGATGATGATGATGATGATGATAGTGATGATGATGCTGATGGTGATAGTTATTAGTGACTCAGAGGATTTTGAGGATTGATGACTGCTCATGTGACATGTCATATGTATTATGATATTATGACTTATGATTTACTTGATATTGATTGATCATTGTATTATTGACATTGCAGTTTATTGTTTGACTACTTAGTGGTATCATGTGACATGGATTATGGTAACTGGTTACTGGAGTCTGGTATGATCATTGATGTATATGTATTATGGACATTGGATTCTGATATCACATATGAGTTATGAGTCATGATAGTCACCAGTGTCATAATTTTGAGATGAGGTTGACTTTTTCACATGTTTTTGTCATAAATTATAATTCTGTGAAGTTTGTTTTAAATTTCGATGTTACTTGTAAGTTGTATATAATAGTATTTGTCTGGACTCTCATCATTGATGTCCATTGTCATATGAGTTGCTTGAATGTGCATTGTGAATTTGAATTTTAGAATGAGTCATTGAGTCATGATAATGATTAGTTGTAAATTCTGACATCATACATGTGCAATGTGCATTGTGCATCTTCCATCACTTCATTGAACAGGGATTCGAGAATTTGGAATGAATCATAAATATTAAATATTCAATACATATTACATAAATTAACATAATACATACTATATAATACATATTATATATATATATATACTATAATATACATCTAGGTTACTATATTTGCAAAAAAAATTGAAAAAAAAAAAAAGAAATGGTTCGCAACGTCCAGGTCCAAACGTTGCGATGTTGCTAACGCGTTAGCCAAGGTTGTTAGCAACGTTTTCGCAACGTCCAAGGCAACGTGTTGCTAACGCGTTAGCAACATCGCAACGTTTTGGCCTGGACGTTGCGAAAACGTTGCGAACCATTTCTTTTTTTTTTTCCATTTTCTTTTGCAAATATAGTAACCTAGATGTATATTATAGTATATACATATGTAATGTATTATGTTAATTTATGTAATATGTATTGAACTACTTAGAAGTTAGTACTTACTAGTTACTACTTACTACTTAGTACTTACTACTTAGCATTGACTTAGTACTTAGTACTTACAAGTTACTACTTAGTAGTACTTACTACTTAGACTTTAGTACTTACTACTTACAAGTTACTACTTAGTACTTACTACTTAGCAATGTTCATGACACATGTTGGAACTTGGCACCAGTGACCAGGCAATTGCATTGTTTTCAAGAATCAAACTTCAAAGCATCTCATATGACATCAGAGTCCATACAAATACTATTATATACAACTTACAAGTAACATTGAAAAACAAACTTCAAAGAATTATAATTTATGACAAAAACATGTGAAAAAGTCAACCTCATCTCAAAATTATGACACTGGTGACTGACAACTGTCATGACTCATAACTCATATGTGATATCAGATGACAGAATCCAATGTCCATAATACAATCCAATGTCCATAATACATATACATCATACCAATAACCATCATCCATGTCACATGATACATCATACCACTAAGTAGTCAAAGTTCAAACAATAAACTGCAGTGTCAATAATACAATGATCAATCAATATCAAGTAAATCATAAGTCATGACTCATAATATCATAATACATATGACATCATACATGTCACATGAGCAGTCATCAATCCTCAAAATCCTTTGAGTCATCATCACTATCATCATCATCACTATCATCATCATCATCATGTGGTGCTCGACTAATAGATGCCTCCATCCTACTAGTAGATGGACCAGGTACACTGTGTGCTCTATGACTAGAACGAGTCCGAGATGCCCTCGTATCATGCTGTGGCACTGTCAACTCCTGATAGAGCATGTCATATAGATCAAGGTCCTCTGCCGGAATGCTAGGTATATCATGGACCCTCTCTATATCAAGCTCATCGACGTTCACCTGCCGCACCTCTGCTGAGTGGCCACCACGCTCCAATAAACGCAAGTTGCAGTGGCAATAGACAAGCCGCTCCAACTGCAATGTAGATAGTCTATTCCTCTTCTTTGTGTGGAAGAGGGCCCATGTACTCCAATTCCTTTCACATGGACTGGCACTACAGTCTTGTGAAAGTATGCGGATGGCTAACTTTCTCTGCAAGATAAAAAAGAAAGAGTTCATTAAGAAGAGGAATGACTCATGAGTCATGAGACAAAGTTATAACTTATTAGTTAAAGAGTCAAAGACTCAAAACTTAAAAGGAAATTGGAATGACTTACTAGCTCAGGTGTACCAACACCGTATCTCTCCCACCATGTCACAGGCATCAACTGCATGCTTCTCAAGCATGCCGTGTCTCTACCAAAAAGTCCTTCATTATTCTGAAACTGGGTGAGCTGAAGCTCCAACTTCCCACGTAGCTCCACATCAGAAGATCCATACAATCGATCTACATAGTCATTCCAAGCAGTCACAAGCTCCATATCCAATGACTGTGATGCAGATCTCCATAAAGGATGTAGTAGATTGGCCATCCCATGTATAGGGCGATGGAACCAATCCCACCTCTTCCTCCATATTCCTTTTATTTCCTCTATCCTATGGATAAAAAACAAATCAAGTTAGAAAACAATAAGATTTAAGAATGTTGAAGAGTCGAGACTTGAAAGTTGAACATGAATGCTCATACAAAAAATAAAATATGGTTACCCAAGTTTCAGCTTACCTCTCCAATGTCAAATAAGGACATCTCTGTATAGACTCTCCGACACGATCCATGAACTCATAAACAAGTCCAAGTGTGCAGCCCTCTCTATCTGCTATGCGTATGAGTGAATATAAGGGCTGTAAGGCCCGCACTAATCCCTCCACGTCCCTCCAAAAGCTGTCATCCAAACATGTGCGTCATACAAGCTCTGCCTTTGGACTAGTATGTCCATCCCAAGCTAACCAATCAGGTGATACAACTGTCTGCATCAGTGCTTGCCTCACTCTTAATAATCTTTCCATGACTATGCACATGTATGCAAATCTGGTCTTCGCGGGCTTCACCAAATCAATATCACTGTAAGACCGAAATATAGCAAGCAATTTTGGTCTCTTTGTGAACAAAGAGACCACTTTTATGCAAGTGGTAAAAATGGTGTAAATCCATGGTATCTTCCCCACATCCTCTATCAGCAAATCCATGCAATGGGCAGCACACGGTGTCCACACAATAGAGGGGAATTCTTCTTCTAGAAGCTTGCCCATAGCCACACAATTACTCCCATTATCTGTGACCACCTGGACTACCTTTTCTATACCAATGTCCATGATAGCTTGACGGATATGGTCATAAATGAACCGACCTGTTTACATATAACACAACGAATCATTAATCAATTGATAAATTATAATTTATCTTGACATGTGTCATGACTCATGCTGCATGCACAATGCACATGCACATTGCATGTGCATAACACATGTGCATGTGCATAACACATGTGCATGTGCATAACACATGTGCATGTGCATAACACATGTGCATGTGCATGTGCATGTGCATGTGCATGTGCATGTGCATTGTGCATGTGCCATGTACATACATAGTACATAGTACATACATGCCAATGCACATTGCACATGCACATGCACATGCACATGCACATGCACAATCAAAATTCAAATATAAACTGAAAATTCAGAAATCAGTTCACTCACCTGTGATTGTAGTACCAGCAGCTGATGCATCTATGGCTCGAAGGAACATGGTCCCTTTGCAACAATGCACCAAAATGTTGTACACATTTCTCTTTCGTGTGTCCGTCCATCCATTACACATGATTGTGCATCCATACTTTGCCCATGTCTCTTTCATGGGCTCAAGCTCTCTCTCTAATGCTTCCTTTGTTTTTTTGAGCTCCGTTGTCCTCAACTCTTCATAGGTAGGCCCTTGCCAACGAAACCCTAACAGTGATACCTTCTCCATGGCATTTCTCCATGCCGGTGTCCGTGCAACATTAAAAGACAAACCACATTGTATAAAAGCTTTCATGACGGCTTGTGTGGCTTCTTGTTTACGTTGTTGTTGCAAGCTAGCACGTATAGATGCTCCTCCAAGAGAGCCAAGTGGGTGCTCTTGTGGATCATGCTCTACTCTTGTACTCTTTCTTGGTGGCTCATGCTCTATGTCAATGTCTATGGAAGACTCATGAGCTTGAGATGCTTGACTTTGGGGATCACAAGAACCATGTGAACCGCTTGCAAATGATCTAGCTTGTGATTGGGCTCCACTCCTTCTACCTTGGGCTTTTTGAGCTACCCATGCCATTAGCTCTCCCTTTTCTTCGGGCATAGGCTCTTTGCAAGGTGCAACTCCTATGCCACTAAGTCTTCCAAGGTGTGCCTTGATCCTATCAGCTCCACCGTCCCTTAGAGAAGGGATGGTGTGAACCGTCCCTTAGACTTTATTAGAAGGGCACACACATGAGTGCCATGAGGCGCACACATGAGTGCCATGAGGCACTCATGTGAGATGCCACTTTGTGACTCCATCAAGAAAGGAATTAATGGAATAGCTACGCGGCTAGGCAGAGTATCATGTTTTGATCTTCGTGTTTAGTCTTGGGGATCGTGCCTGAGACCTTCGAAAATGGAGGGCGTTCTTGGGAGTTGAAAGCAATATCAGCAGAAATCCACTCATCCTCCATTTCTTTGATCTTTGTCAAGAAATTGTCCATAGAATCTCCTTCATTCATATGCTCACTCACCAACTCTTTTCGAAGGTAAGCAACAGGAGCCTCATTTCTTGCTTGGTATAAAGTGGTAAGTGTATCCCAAGCATCCTTTGCTATATTGCAAGAGCAAATGTGAGGGATAATGACACATTTGACAAACAAAGTTATCAAAGCATGTGCCTGAGCATCTCTAGCATCCCAATGAAGTTTCTCTACACTAGATGCAGCAAGAACCAAAGCACGAACAGGAATTTGAAGATCATGATCTTCAATCCCATCTCCATCACCTTCAATGACTGTATTTGCAAGTGTAATAGGACCTTTTTCAACACCCTACACAATATTCCACAACCCTTTTACTACCAATACATGCCGCATCATATATGCCCACAATGGGTAATTAATACCATCCAACTTATTCTCAACCGCCAACATACGGATTATAGCCAACATACGGAATACATCATTGCTTTCAGCCATGGCCAGTGACTAAATACCTGAATGCAAAAAAATGCTTGTATCTGAAAAAGTCGAACAAAAACACCCTATTGAGCTCTACAAAACTTGCAGCCGTCTTTGAGGTGCTTGTACTTGCAAACCGAAACTTGTATACATGTTTGGCACAAAAGGAAGAAATTGCCTACAAAGTCGCTACGACAGTGCATTCGGATTAGAGGTGCATATTTCACTTTCCACACAAGAGCTTGAGTCCTGTTCTAATGGCTTGCACATGCATTAGGATTGGAATGGTAGCCTTATCCTTTCCTTGATCCTACCACAAAAATAAGCACCTATGTGGTATTTGATTTAGTGTGGGGTACATATGGCATGGTATGGCTTTGTGTCTGGTGCAACCCACGTCAACCATAGACTCATCAAGTGTATTTCAAATCGGTGAGTCTTCTCGAGGAAAGTGGCATGGTGCAGTCAGAAGTGATAACATTGACAGAAAAGATGATGCACTTTGCACAATATTTAAGAGAGTGCCTTAGTGCTATTAAGAAGACATTGCTTTGTGAAGTAGCACCCCATTGCACCTGGTCTCTAAGTCAATTCTTGCTTCAAACAACTTATAAGCTTCCTAGGAGATAGAGGACTTTGAAATGCATATATGGATTAGGCTCAATACAGATGGTTTGCTCATATGGAATCGCCAGTCTTGGCTTTATTGCATAAGCTCCAATGAGTTCATCATGCAAGATAAGGGAAGAAGTGAGGAAGGTCATCATATATTCATTCGAAAGTCGGCCAATGCGGTCAATCCTAGTCAGCTACCTTCAAAAGGACCCACTGACCTCCAACTGACAAACTCCTTGCCCTCTCCTTCTGGGTACCTATTTTTCCTAGATTGGTATCAAAGGCAGTCAAACTCTTGCTATTCAGGACCTCTTATCTCCCCCTTCAGAAGTCCTTTTTTTGTGTAGAAGACCTCCCCACAACACAAGGCCACTGCCTGGTTTTGAGAATATCTAGCAGCATAATTCTGTAAAAGGGGGTTCTTCCAACAGAGTGGGATATAGATGGAGAGTACTTGCAAAAAACCTTGGATAAAAGAACAGACTCTCAAGCAAAGGTGCCGACCACAAGGAAGGAAGGTTGAAACAAGGCAGTAGCCTGCAAGTGGAAGGGTCAACGAGGAGAAGACACATTGGAGATAGAAAGCTACTTGCCTAACCGAAGTCCTTGTGTGTGTGTGTGTGTGTGTGTGTGTGTGTGTGTGTGTGTGTGTGTGTGTGTGTGTGTGTGTGTGTGTGTGTGTGTGTGTGTGTGTGTGTGTGTGTGTGTGTGTGTGTGTGTGTGTGTGTGTGTGTGTGTGTGTGTGTGGGTGTGGGTGGGTGTGTGTGTGTGTGTGTGTGTGTGTGTGTGTGTGTGTGTGTGTGTGTGTGTGTATGTGTGTGTGTGTGTGTGTGTGTGTGTCGTCTGGCTTGAGTCAAGTCTGTTTATGTAAGGCTACTACACTTAAATCTCTATGTAGTATAGTCTCTCTGTCTACTGTTCTAACAATTTGATGAGCCAGCTGCTGCAAGCATAAGTTCAACCCATGATTAGTGTTTTCACAGATTCTATTGCTAGTCCTCTGTACTCTTCTATCTGAATCTAATTGTAACACTGTTAAACTGCTAAGATCTTACTCCACTAGCTGTGCCAAGTATGCCATCCAGTGACAAGTTAAAAGTGATTTATGTGTAAAGAGCTGGAATATAGCAGGACGTGTTATGCAGTTTCCTCCTGCAAGGAGAACAGCACTCTTCAATTGCAGCACCCCCATCTGCAGAGCTACAAAGGCTCATGACTACATATATTGATAAATGTTGATCAACGTAGAGTGCACATGAAGATAAAACACAAATCACACCTAAGGTGCATTAAAAATTTACAGTTCTTGGTTTAAAAAATGGTATTTTAAGTCTCATGCAGTTACAGAATGAACACGCTGATTATCTACTTCTTTGCTTGTGTATCCATCAACCAAAGCCATTCTAAAAGAGTTTAACACAACGAGATACATAAATTTCCTCTCCTTGCAAACACTTCAGAGAGCTTTTTGAGAAGTTCTATGTCCTGTATCATCAACATATAGGCAGTTAATAGTGAGTTTTTGCATAATGCTCAAGCCATCGAACCCTGAAACTTTAGATGGCTAAGGCTTCTAGTTATCAAAATTTCAATCCTGTCATATGTGGAAACACATTGCTTATCGTTCCTTCTGGTTGCCAATTCACTTACCAAAAGATAAAGCCCCATGACTATAGCAATA
Organism: Ceratopteris richardii; assembly: GCA_020310875.1. Lineage (NCBI taxonomy): Eukaryota > Viridiplantae > Streptophyta > Polypodiopsida > Polypodiales > Pteridaceae > Ceratopteris > Ceratopteris richardii. The sequence goes on along the minus strand of CM035439.1, from coordinate 1,840,492 downwards.
AAACAAAAAATCAACGACCAAAAGTCACTAATACTTTGTATAAAACGACTCCCAAGATTATCCATCCAAACCCTAAAATCACTAGGCAAGATCTTTTAGACACTGAAGATCTCAAGTTTTTTGTCCAATTGGAACCATCTCACATGTTCCCACCACATCCTCACAAGAACAACAATTTGAAGCTTAAAGCATGGAAAAATACTGTAGTCTCTTACCTTAAACTCCATCCCCCTCCCACCCCCCAAGGGCCCTTTTTTCTTAATAGCAAATCAGGAACAAGCATGTTGAATGATTTCGTACTCTCAAAAGAACGAAAGATCAAAGAAGAATGAAATGTAAATGAAATAATCTTAGTTTAATCTTTCTAAGCAAGGAGTGCAAGCTAGGATCTATGCCCCCATGAGAGCACTCTTTTCTCTTGAAAAAATATAGACGTGTCCTTAAAATAGAAATGAATATGCATACTTGAATGCAAGCATTCTAATATCAGGCATTTGTTGCACTACGCATTGACATTATTCAGTAAGACCATTAGCTTCTAGGACAGAAAGATTCATTATGAAGCAAGAAAGAATTATGTACAAAAATACAACTAAAATTCCCTTCTGTAACTAGATTTCAAAAAAAAATCTCTGCAATATCTGATCACAATGTTTGAAAAGCGATGACACTTATGAGCAATTATGACAGCAATTTAATTGCATTGAAAAAAATATACACTCTATTTGCATCATCATTATATTCAGCATACAACTATAGATTCTCCTGTGGATCAAAACCCTACAAAATGTAAAGCAAGGTAGTCTTACTACAAATTATAATACAGGAATGAAGCATGAAATCAGCCTAAATATTCTACAGGACAAAGAAAAATTACAATGACCACTGTCTCTGAAGTGTCGATCTCTCATGTTCAATCATGATCTTTCTTTTGGATTTCATGTCACTTCCAAATTGTTGGAAGTTCTCTTATTCAACTGCGATAATGGAACAATTGAGATTGAAAGATTGTTAAAAATGAATAAGGCTTTTGAAACTCACCAATACCTACGTTTTGAAGTTGTTACAATCTTGTTTGAGATTGATTTGTGATTGATCCCACAAGCCAATTGATTATCCTGCACATAAAACCACTTGCTGTTATACAACTAAAAGAAATATAATGCTAAATTACACTGGTATTTTCCCTAACATTGTGCAGGAAAGGGGGGACCTACACAGCGTAGTACAATTTTGTTGGTTTATGTAACAGAATATAGCAAATTTTACCAGAAAATACAATGCAAATCAAGTTCACTTTGGTATCATCATCTAACCAAAGTTTTCAGGAAATTGTGCAAGTATGGCAATAATACATGAAGATGTGTGGATCTGAGCATATGCAAATGAAATCAGAGGACTTGTATATACTAGTTCCAATTTCAATCTAGAAGTCATCAGTTGCTTACCTCTTCAAAAGACTGTGAAAGACAATCAGCATCTCAAGTTGATTGATAACTTAGAAAACAAAAGATATTCAGCATATTGTTCAGTCTCAAAAAAGTTTCTTGCACGAAGAGTTTATACAACATCGATTCTCACAAAAATCCGAATGAAGAAGGGATCTTACTTTTTCAATGACATATGGTATACCTAACAATCATGTCAAATTATACTCAAGTAATTCTTTAACATTTGGGAAAATAAATTCAAAATTTACAATTAGTTCAGTACAAATGTAATAGCTATAACAACGCACCAGAATGTGATAGGAGCTGTTACAAAAATGTGATCCAAACCAAGTTCACTTGATATTATCGATTATATGTTTCTATTTATATGCCTACCTTTAGGAACAAACTGTGTCAATATGGCATTAATATATGAGAATGTGTGTGTGTGTTCTTTGTTGGAAAACAATGTCATATTAGTCCAAATCCCTATTAGGGCAGAAAGCCTAACTTTGGTACTTAGTCATTTTTGGCACAAAATTTGGGTACAATTTTTATGATCCTATCTTGTAAAGCTTGATGAGAGCTATCTAATGGTATAGGACACTCAGTCATCAGAGATCAGATGTGGGAGAAAACCCTAATCTAAGTTGATCAAACTTAATAATTAAAAAAGCTTGTCAAAAGCTAATTTTGGCGATAGTAAAAAAATTACGATAATTTAAAAAAAAAAACACAGCAATCTAGCTTTATATGCGATCCAGCTTTATTTGGGAAATTTTTTCGCATGGTTTTAAAAACCTATATAAGGATGGCTTATTGTCACTTGTTAGACATCCTCTACCATCGTTAGGCTGACTTTTGAAGGTGGTCTTGCTGATGCACACATGGGGCAGCCATGGTGCACATATGGAGCAACTATGGAGCAATCTTGAAGAAGATACGGAGCAGCCATGGAGTTCTTCTTGGAGAAGAGTGTGCTCACACTCTTGTTGATGGAGAAGAATTATTTATCAGCAGATTGGTGGTGTGGATCATCCATTTACATGATGTATTTGGAGATTGTCTTCTACATGAAGATTATGGAGTACTTCAAAGACATTGGATGGAGCTTAACATAAGATTGCATCTTCTATTAACTATTCGGGTACATATTCTCTTTATGCGCACAGGAACTACTTGGAGCTTATGGAGGCGGTAGCATCCATATCTGGAGGAGTCCTATTCGGCATACATGGAGGCAGTGGCATCCATAAAGGAGAATCAGTACATGCATGCTACATGCACCAGATGAGATGTTCGAGAAGGTATTTCCATATGAGTATGAGGATTTCTGTCAGCAACATGTTAGCATGCTATGCTAATTCTGTAAGTATGTGATATATCACACACACATCTGATTTAGGGTCTTCCATAGCCTAAATTCATATTAGGGTTTGTTGAATATCAGTTTCAAATTGATCCTTCCTCTTTCAGTCACTCATATTCATTCTTCTACAACCTATCAGGTCCTACACCTCATACATATTCAGATTTCTGTCCCTACATCTGAATATTCTTGTAAATTTTGTACATACACTCTTCCATCTATTTCTGTTCACATAGAGTGGTTGAGGTTCCCACATTGTAAATTGACATTTGTATATATGATGGTGTGAGTAAGCACTGGATTACGTAACACTTTGTACATGTTGTCTAATCTCTCTCTATCTTTGTCTCATCATTGTATGATTAAGTGATGTATGCTCATGTCTGTCAATGTTGGAAGATCTTGGAATCTGTGTTTGTAGTTATGGGCCTACCTAATTTCCAACATTTGGTGTCAGAGAAGCTTCCAACATATGACATACACACTTAATCTAGATGAGTAGAGATTTGAAAATTAGACAATTTAGTCACATGATTATTTATCAGTGTGAAGTATGAAGCTGATGATTTGTTAGCAGCCAAACACTTTTGGAAAACTGAAGATACTTTACAAAAGTATGCATAAAGACCAAGACTTGATGAAAAGAAGGCTACTTCAAATTCAAGGAAAAACAATGGTTTGGAGAAGACGAGGGAACCAGATCAACATCAAATCAAAGGTATTAGTTTCTACTATCAGATTGTCATTTGCAGGTCATATCTTCGAAGAACAGTTATGAAGAGATTTGAAGGATTCAAAAAGCGCTTTTAAACACTTTCATTACAATGAAAGTTAAAGCTAAGTTGAAGCATTAGCTACACTAAATCAGGTATTTAGAGGTTGTTCTTGACAGAGAGAAAGAAAAACAGCACATATCTAAGACAGATTATATGTTTTGACTCATATCTGTATGAGTTATGTTTTAGTTGAAAATTTTGAACAGGCAGCTTATATGTTCCCTCAAAGAATTCTTGGAGTGTCAATTCAGAGATACTTGGTATATAACAAGTTGCGGAGAAGTATTTTTCTTCTTTGCCTAACTCTTGAGGTAAAAGAGTATTTGTAGTAGATGTTGGAAACTTGGAGTGAGTTTTTTTCTGTTTTGAAAAGTTACCTCAAATTCAATATACTCAGAAAATTCAGAGTTTTTTAGAAGGAAAATTCAAAAAATTCAGTATTTTCAGAAAAATTCAGAAAATTCAGTATTTTCAGAAAAATTTAGAAAATTCAGTATTTTCAGAAAAATTCAGAAAATTCAGTATTTTCAAAAAAATTCAAAAAAAATCAGATTTTTTGATGTACCAGTCAGATGGAGAATCTACTTTCTATGTTTGTCTTGACTTTTGGATACATGCTTGTATTAAAAAAGGTGTTCCATCAGATCCTATCACTTGATTGAGAAGTGGAGTTAGCCAAAAGAAAGTCAAGCAGATATTATCACATTTCACCCGAGAAGAATATGAAGATATGAAGTATCAACTTGCAAATTTTGGAGTTCTCAAGGTGAGAGTTTGTCTGCTTGTGTTCCAATAGAATTTGCAGATTCTTGGGAAGGATTTAGTTGAAGAAAAGTTTTACAACTTTATGTAAGAAACATGGACACTTAGAACCATTCAGGTAGCAAATCAAACATTCAGTCATGAAGGTTTGATGAGAGCATATTCTACACATGTATTTTATTGGAGAGATCATAGATCTTGAGTATTTTTGAGTTAGATGTCTATCCTTTGTTTGTAAAGTTCTTAACATTGGAAGAAGTAAGTCAAAGATTCAAACTCTATCAGATTAGTTAGTGTTGCAGAGAAATAGAAGAAGATACTTGTTATGTTGCAGAAGATTATGAATCCTAATCTATTGCAGAGAAGCTTGATATTTCACAGAGGTCTGTTACTTATGAGGTGCTCACATATATGATTATACCAGACTTTGAAGGAAAGAGGTATGAAGGACTTAAAGATAAAACAAGGATGAAGACAAGATGACAACGTAGATATGAAACTTTCTTAAGACTCATGAGAGTTGAGTACAATCAGAGATGAACAAACTAGTGTTCATAATACACTAAGTTGTGAGTTTTCAGTCACAAGTCCCAGGATTCAGTTCTTGATTCTATTTAGTGTATTTACATGACACAGAAGAAGTACGTTGAGAAATCTTTCTTAAGGTAAATGCAAATATGTGGATCCGACTGTATTCTTACATGTTTTAGAAGACTTATTTCAGGAGTTAGCAGATTCAGAGTCAATTCATTCTACGTATGTTGTCAAGGAGTGATTGCTTGATGTATGCTAACACTATTGGATATTTAGTTTGCATATTTTCTCAGGTATTATGGTTCATATTCAGCAAATTCAGATTTTTTGAAGTTTGAAGAAGTTCAAATTCAGTTTTGAAGAATATATATATATATATATATATATATATATATATATATATATATATATATATGTCTGTGTGTGTGTATATATAAACCTTACCTTGGTTGAGGTGATGCGAAGTGATATATGGATTGGAATATGCAAAGTTGAGGTGATATATGGGCTAGAATATGAAACATTGAGATAATTTATGGGCTGAAATATGCAATGTTGATCTTTACTTTGCCTCAGAGCTGAGTGCTCGCACCTGAATTTAGAGCTGAGGTCAAGCCATTAAGGACTAAACCAAGAGCTTGAAGCTAGAGATTATAGCTTGAAAGATAAGTTTGGTTCCCGAAAAATTGAACTTAAAAATACAAAAAAAAATTCCAGCAAAGAACCTTACGTAAGGTTCGTTCGGTTCGGTTCGAACCTTAAAAAACGAACCTTACCTTATCGGTTCGCGAACCGAATCTACCATGATGCGATCCAACTTTATTTGGAGGATTTTTTCGCATGGTTTTAAAAACCTATATAATGTGACATATTATCACTTGTTACACATCTGCTACCATCATTGGGCTAACTTTTGAAGGTGGTCTTGCTGATGCACACATGGGGCAGCCATGGTGCACATATGGAGCAACTATGGAGCAATCTTGAAGAAGATAAGGAGCAGCCATGTTCTTGGAGAACAGTGTGCTCACACTCTTGTTGATGGGGAAGAATTATTTATCAGAAGATTGGTGGTGTGGATCATCCATTTACATGATGTATTTGGAGATTGTCTTCTACATGAAGATTATGGAGTACTTCAAAGACATTGGATGGAGCTTACATAAGATTGCATCTTATATTAACTATTCAGATACATATTCTCTTTATGCACACAGGTACTACTTGGAGCTTATGGAGGCGGTGGCATCCATATCCGGAGGAGTCCTATTCGGCATACATGGAGGCAGTGGCATCCATAAAGGAGAATCCGTACATGCATGCTACATGCATCGGATGAGATGTTAGAGAAGGTGTTTCCATATGAGTATGAGGATTTCTATCAGCAACATGTTAGCATGCTATGCTAATTCTATAAGTATGTGATCTATCACACACACATCTGATTTAGGGTCTTCCATAGCTTAAATTAAGATTAGGGTTTGCTGAATATCAGTTTCAAACTGATTTTTCCTCTTTCAGTCACTCATATTCACTCTTCTACAACCTATCAGGTCCTACACCTCATACATATTCAGATTTCTGTCCCTACATCTTAATATTCTTGTAAATTTTGTACATACACTCTTCCATCTATTTTTGTTCACATACAGTGGTTCAGGTTTTGACTCCCACATTGTAAATTGACATTTGTATATATGATGGTGTAAGCAGTGGCTTACGTAACACTTTGTACATGTTGTCTAATCTCCCTCTATCTTTGTCTCATCATTGTATGATTAAGTGATGTAACTCATGTCTGTCAATGTTAGAAGATCCTTGAATCTATGTTTGTAATTATGGGCCTACTTAATTTTCAACATTCTCTCCTTTTTCTTAATAAGAAACACAATATACATACATACATCTCTCTCTCTCTCTCTCTCTCTCTCTCTCTCTCTCTCTCTCTCTCTCTCTCTCTCTCTCTCTCTCTCTCTCTCTCTCTCTCTCTCTCTCTCTCTCTCTCTCTCTCTCTCTCTCTCTCTCTCTCTCTCTCTCTCTCTCTCTCTCTCTCTCTCTCTCTCTCTCTCTCTCTCTCTCTCTCTCTCTCTCTATGAGCAGGTGACTGGGAGGGTACGGTGTCCAGGAGGTATGTCTGAGGCCATTGCTAGCACCATCGGTGTTAAGCAAGGCTGCCCACTCTCTCCCACTCTATTTGGTCTCTACATTGACGAGATTGAGGACTACATTCTCCGAGCTGGAGGAGAGGGTGCAGACCTCGCAGGTACACATGTCCACATTTTATTATATGCCGATGACATTGTCTTGATTTCAGAGTCACCCGAGGGATTACAGCGCCACCTTGAGGCCCTGGATGAGTTTTGTACACAGAGGGGCTTGACAGTAAACCTTGGCAAGACCAAGGTCATGATCTTCCACACCTCCCCCATGGTGAGGAATGGAGCAGGATTCAGAGCTGGTGGTGGACAGATTGAGGTGGTCACTTCCTATGTCTATCTCGGAGTCACATTCACGAGCTTGCCTGGCCCCTTCAGCATGAGACAGGCAGCCACCGATAGACTCACACGCGGATATGCAGCTTTAGCCATGTTAGAGCGGAGATGTCACCAAGCACACTTCCAGGAGCCCCGCACGAAGGGCTGGCTATTTGACACACTGGTCAGACCAGCTATGATGTATGCTGCGACGGTTTGGGCCCCAGGTCTCACAGTCACCCAGTGGAGTGCGATCGAGAGGCCACAGGTACGTATGATCTCGCGATTATTTCGTGGGAAACAGTCGGTGCCACATGACATCATCAGGGCAGAGCTAGCTGCACCACCCATGGCAGTAGAGGCACTTTTCCAGACTATCTGCTTTATTCAGAGGATTAGGGACCTCCCTACAGATAGACTCACACACAGAGCTCTTGAGGCATCTATACAGATATCAGAGTTAGGATATGAGAGAGCTTGGTACACTCAGGTTAGAGTCTGGTTTGATAGTCATGGACTTGATATGGACAGATTGCCGCCTTTTCAGTATGACCCAGACTCACCTCACATCCACCTCTCTCGTCGTGAGAGGAATGTTGTGCTCAGACAGGATCTCTGGCAGCTCTACATTAGTCAGACATGGCACACACCACACATGGGATCGAGACTATCGCACTATCGAGACCAGTTCCTAGACATACTAGCTGACGGTTTCATCCAGCGACCACGCTACATGGATACTCACATGCCTCATAGCTTGAGGGTAGCGATTGGCCAGCTGAGAGTCTCATCACACCGACTCGAGATTGAGACGGGCAGAGCCGCAGACATTCCCAGAGAGGAGCGGATATGCAGAGTATGCAGAGTAGAGATGGAGGATGAGGAGCACTTTGTATGCAGATGTAGCGCATATGATGGCATCAGAGGCAGATACGAGACTCTGTTTGCAGGGCAGCCCACCCTCCGAGAGATCATGGACTCTAGAGACCAGCGACAGCTCGGGCGACTCTTACTAGAGATACAGAGTCACAGAGATTCCCTACTCCAGCCTACTGTAGCACTCCATACAGGAGGGAGACAGAGTCAGCTCACTGACTTCTTTATTCCACGACGTGCTGCAGCCCTCCCCCCCTCAGCCCACATACCGAGCGGGGTGACTCTTCAGCAGGCTCAGATATCTCGAGCTAGGAGACGACCCCGTGATATAGGATATCGGGCCCCGAGACTTCACCGACACCAGATTGCGGAGATCCAGGCTTGTGACCATCGCGCCATGGAGGAGAGACGATCCCAGATGATGGCCGATCCCGTTGCAGCCATCAGGGTGGCCCTGACTCCACCTCCACCTATGTATCACATATTACATCCCACCCCCTAGCACAGGATGGAGCTAGTTAGTCGTCTTAGTCGTCTTAGATGCATTCTCATGGTTGTTGTACTACCCTTTTGCATATAGACTATCATAGATATCGCACTCCATACACCCCCCACCACTTTCATGGGTATCCCCACATGCACACTACGGAGATCTATATCAGCTTAACCAGTTTCTTTTCAGCACTTTTATCTTTTCTGATTGACAGAAGATACACCCATGTACATCGATTTGTCTCATAGGCCGAGTTCGGCCTCCTAATAGACGTAAAAACACTTTCTTTCTTTCTTTCTTTCTTTCTTTCTCTCTCTCTCTCTCTCTCTCTCTCTCTCTCTCTCTCTACATTTGTACATGGCTTTTGTCTCATAGGCCAAGTTTGGCCTCCAGAAGACGTTAATATGACTTTCTTTCTTCTTTCTTTCTCTCTCTCTCTCTCTCTCTCTCTCTCTCTCTCTCTCTCTCTCTCTCTCTCTCTCTCTCTCTCTCTCTCTCTCTCTCTCTCTCTCTCTCTCTCTCTCTCTCTCTCTCTCTCTGAAATGGCTCCCATGGACCGGAGGGAGGTGGACGAACTTATTGCTAAAGACCTTAAAGAGGCCAAAAAGGAAGCAGACCGCAACCTCAATATGGAGATACCAAAAATGATGGAAAAGTTCAAAGGGCTCGAAGAACAGGTAATGGATAAAGTAAAAGGACTCGAAGAACAAGTAAAGACTCTTACGGAAGAACGAGACAATTGGAGGACAGCTTATGAGCACATGAAAGAAGAGGGGGAGATCTCCAACGTGGAGACACTCAAAGAGGAAATAAAGAAGGAAATCAAAACGGAGGTAGAATCTACTCGAGAGTCGTGGGTGGAAGTAGTACACAAAAGGGTTAAGAAGGAAGTTAGAGAAGACGTGCAGAAAGAAGAGCTCACACGAGTCTAGGATATACTTGAGGAGGAGAGGCTTCGACACACTCGAAGACTTCACATTCGGATTACGGGCCTACCCGAAGAGGCATCACCGGAGGGAGACGCCACTGACATTTGCCGTCGACTTGGATACGAGAGCATGCCCTTCATAGGCGCATGGAGGGTTGGGAGGGATACATCACGTTTGCGAGCACTCATACTTAAGATGAGCTCCGATGAGGCACGGACCACCTTCTTTAGAAGCCGATCAGTACTACGTGGACTACCCGGCGGCACCCTCTACATGGACAAGGACCTCACGCGGATGCAGGTGGCACACGGACGCGCTTGCATGCCACAGATACTCCAAGCACGCCGAGAGGGGAGGAAGGCCTTTTACCATGGTGGGAAGGTCTTCATAGATGGACGCCCTATCAAATAGGGCCACGCGGCCTATGAGACATCACTACACCGGGAGACACCACTCAGAGGAGCAGTGTGGAACTGCAACGGGGCACTCTGGATGCAACCAGACTGACTCGAGGAGATCCTTGCATCACATGACTTTGCGTGCATCACAGAGACACACGAGAGCCTAGAGAGAGGTCTACCACGCATTGCAGGTTTTCATTGGGAATCTTCATTCAGGACCACGACGAGACATAGAACAACACGAGGATCGGGAGGTGAGGCGATCATATTTAGACAGGAGATACAGAGTCGTATCCATATTATAGGAAGAGATGAGGCACGATACATGTGGGTTCGCATGGACATAGCACAGGGGAGCTGGATTTACATTGCTATATGCTACTTCCCTCCAGGCGGATCTCGATACGCAGGACAAGATCTTGGGGGGCCGATCCGAGATAGAGACTCACCATACACAGCACTTTCAAATGAGATACTACATTACAGCACACTAGGTGAAGTCTTCCTTATGGGGGACTTCAATGGCCTCACTCAGTCACATCAGTGCGAGGCATACGACATGGATCATCCACATTTGATGAGGGCCAGAGACCCAGATGAGATGAGTACCAGTAGAGTATCGGCGGATATGGTTCAGGATACCACCGGGTATAGCAGACATCTACTTGAGCTAGGCAGCCGACATCACCTCGTTATGTATAACGGGTTGAATCGTTGGCCAGGTTCGGGCGGACTTACTTGCTTCCCTCATGGGGGAGGTGAGAGCACGGTCGACTACATTTTAGGTACCACCTCTGGAGCTTCACTCATCCCCTCACTTAGTATTGGACGACACCCACTTGGTGCTAACCATACATTTATCACATTCACACTCTCATCTCCTATTCCATTAGACCCTCCCTCATCCACTCAGACACACACCACGATACACTTCACACACGAGCTCTCACACGTTTATGCACACCATTTACACACCCGCCTACTCTCTCTCGATCCACTCTCACCCTTGGACACACTTACATAACAGTTCACCATCCTAGGACCTACAGGACTCAGCTCTCTGCAGCTTCTCACACCGCACACATATACACCCTCCACGCACAGCTTCCATGCCCCAGAACCACTGGTATGATGCAGATTGCACTGAGCTACGGAAGCACCTACGGATTTTAGAGCATAGAGGGGATATTACACACGCACAGGCACGTCCCATGCAGAGCCTTACTCGCCGCAAACGACGAGATTGGGAGGAGAACCAGTACTGGCAGCCTATATGAGATCCCAAACCAGCCCCCCATTCCAAGACCACAGAGCTCACGTCCTACTACATCTGACTTCTTCACACCCACTATGGTGAGACACGCCATTGCCCATTTGCAGCATGGCAGGGCCCGAGATCATTTCGGTTTACAGGTATATATATATATATATATATATATATATATATATATATATATATATATATATATATATATATATATATATATATATATATATATATATATATATATATATATATATATATATATATATATACATACACACACACAGATATATGTATGTATGTATGTATGTATGTATGTATGTAATGTATGTATGTAATATAATGTATGTAATGTAATGTAATGTAATGTATGTATGTATGTATGTATATATATACATACACACACACACACACAGATATATGTATGTATGTATGTATGTATGTATGTATGTATGTAATGTATGTATGTAATGTAATGTATGTATGTATGTATGTATGTAATGTAATGTAATGTAATGTAATGTAATGTAATGTAATGTAATGTATGTATATGTATGTATGTATGTATGTATGTACATACATACATACATACATACATGCATACATACCTACATACATACGTACACATATACATACATACACGCACACACACACACACATACATACATATATATATATATATATATATATATATATATATATATATATATATATATATATATATATATATATATATATATATATATATATATTAAAGTCACCACGGTGGTGTCCCCAGGACGGGGACGGTGCCTAGGGTGTCCCGGGGACGCGTCCCCGAGACGGCACTAAAATAATGCTGATTTTTTCAAAATAGTCATATGAAACTCATGTAAAATGAATTTGCTAACATATTAAATGATTGATAACAAGAAAACCATTAAAAAAGGGATGTTTTTTAAGTATAAACAATACACATGTACGAAGCGTCGAAGCACATTCAAATTTTAGAGTTACTCAAGAGTCAAAAGTGACAAGTGACAAGCCATATGTATACTATCATGTCAAATAGTGTGGATACATCATCATAATCATACCAAAAAGATGTTACATCATGAGAACAAAAAGATGTTACATCAATGATCATAATACATATCATCGATCGGCAAAAAGACTACATATGGAAGGCTTCAGTTGACTAGGACATAAATGACGAATGTAGAAACTACAACATAGATGATAAATGTAATGACTATGGAGAATCCAAGTGGGTAGTGCCATTTTCTGTGACACAATCAATGGATTCTACTTCTTCATGTTCTTCATGTTCTTCATGTTCTTCATGCGCCACTTGATCTGACCCTTGCTCTACCTCCCATTCTCTGAAAGGATCTCCTTCCACGCATCGAGTCCTCCAAAGCATCCTCAAATCAGCACTGACAAACACAAGATCACTAGCACGTTGCACACCAAGTCTATTCCTCTTTTTAGAGAATACATGTCCATACACACTCCATAGTTGCTTAAGGCAACTCGTGGTGCAAGCCTGACTAAGTATACAAATGGCCAATTGTTGAAGATCTGGACCATCAAAACCAAAGTCCTCCCATCACAGGGAAGCACCAACACGTAATCTACCCTCTTGGGTATCTGCACATGCATATGAAGCATCTTTCCCAGTCTTGTATTTCGATAACTAATCTCTAATAAGTCTTCTTTTTGCACTATCGAGGACAAGCCTCTCCAATGTGATCCTCCATCCATTAGCTACCTTTGAATCCGCATATTGCTTTTTATTTTGGAATTCTGGATCTAACATGTACGCTGCTGCATGAAGTGGGGAGTAGTATGAATTCCACCTATTAACACAAATAGTTGCAATTTCTTCATACCTGTCATTGTCCTTCACCAATGTTTAGTGACTCAATTGTGCGATCCATAGCTTCATACACTTTACCTATGCATGGCTCCATGGAATCCACAACTTTCAGTAAGTGCACAAGTGGATGCACAATATCCACAATGTGAGAAATGTTCTCCCACCATGTCGCATCATCTGCCAATCTTCTAAAGTGGTTTCCTGTCGAAGTAGAAGCCTCTTGCATCCTCACAAATTCATCGCTCAATAAGAGCCCTCGCAAGACACCACTACATTTCACTACTCGGTGTAACATAGTGAAATTGTATGCAAATCTCGTGTCCGAATACTTGAGCAAAGCAAGAGTAGACCTCTTACTAAACTCATTCTTCACACGTGTGGTTGTTGATGAAACCAACCAATGAATTTGCCTCATTAATTGGAGGCAAAATCCAATCCAAATTCCCAATATCCTTGAGAATATTATTTAAACAATGAGCCATGCAGAAGCATACAATGATGTGAGGGTATAGATTTTCAATAATTGCACCTGCAGCTCTGTTTGCTTGCTCTCCATCTGCGACAAAACAACATTTGATGGCCGCACAATCTCTATGGCACTTGCCCACTCTGCCGAAAGTACATCTGCTGACTTCCCTGTCTCTGATGCATCATGTGATGAGATGAAGTATATCTCCCCACGAGAATAAGCCACCACTCCATGGATAGAGCGTCGCTGAATATCACTCCAACCATCTACAAGTAACGAAACTCCATTTCTTTCCCATGATTTTTTTATGCTCTCGCATGCGGCTTCAACAAGTTTCTTCTCTTTCTCCAATAAAGTGGTGCGCAAGTTGTCCGAGGATGGAAGCACATAGTGTGGTCCATATTCACCTATCTTTTTTACCATGTCTTTGAAGTATGGTGATCTGTGGAAAAAGGATAAAACCATAAATGATTAAATCATAAAACAAATAATAAAGAATCAAGATTGAAACAAAAGTTAAAACAATAGAACCAAGATTCAATATTTACCTTGCCGCATTGAAAGCTCTGTGGTCATGGTAAAAGAAACGTGCCACCGCCGTGTCCACCTCCTCCTTCAATATGGGGTTCCAATTTTCATGGAGTGTTTGTTGACGTGATTGACGTACGTAGGGCGTTCCCGATGGTGTGGAAGAGAAAGTAGGAGTAGGAGTGTGAGTAGGAGTAGGAGCACGAACCGGAGCCGATGAAGATGAGGCTCTTGAAATCGATGGCATGGAAGACTTCACAAATGATGCCGGGTCAATGGGAGCTTCT
>CM035439.1:1816042-1818542 GCA_020310875.1 Ceratopteris richardii | reverse complement strand
ATTGTCTGGGGGCCTGTTTCAGCCCATACAAGCTCCTTTTCAGTTTGCATACCAGATGCTCTTTTCCAGGAATGGCATATCCTTCTGGCTGTTTCATGTACAGCTCTTCATCTAAATCACCATGCAAAAAGGCTGTTTTAACATCCATTTGGAATAATTCCAAATCCAAGGCAGCTGTGAGAGCAAACAACACACGTAAAGTGGTCATTTTCACCACTGGAGAGAACACTTCTTGGAAATCAATGCCCTCTTTTTGGGCATATCCCTTAGCAACCAGCCTTGCCTTATACTTGGGTTTGCCATCAACAGTTTTGATTTTGTACACCCACTTGTTTGGAATGGCTTTCCTTCCTTTGGGTAACTCAACCAAATCCCAAGTATCATTTGCATGCAAGGCCTTTATCTCTTCCTGCATGGCTAACTCCCACTTCTTCTTGTGCTCACATAGCTTTGCCTCTTTATAAGTAAGAGGCTCACCCTCATCTGATAACATAATGTAATGTATAGAGGGATCATATCTGTTCATTGGCCTCCTAGCACGTGTAGATCTTCTTACCCAATGATCCACATTATCTGGCAATGGATCTACATCAGGAGGTATATCAACATGTCCATTGTTAATGGGCTGTTGCACATCATTTCCAGCCCTGTTTTCAGCATGAATAGGTGGCTGCATATGCCCTTCAGGATCATCATTTTGCTGTCCAGCATCATCTGGCTCAATAACCACGGGCTCATTGTCATTTCCAGCCATATGTGGTGCATCCCGAGGGTTCATATCAGATTTAATTGGTGACTGTACATGCTGAAATTTGACTCTTTTATGGTCATCTTTAGAGGCACAATTATTTTTGAGCAGCCTTGCCTCATTAAATACAACATCTCGGCTGCGTATTACCTTCTTGAGTTGAGGTAGCCAAATCCTGTAGCCCATTTCACCTTCATCTCCATAACCCATGAAGATTCCTTTCATGGACTTTGCATCTAACTTGCTTCTCAACTCAGGCCTTATATGCACAAAAGCATCGCAACCAAAGATGCGTAGGTGGTCATATGAAGCTGGTTTGCCAGACCAAACCTCTTCTGGAATGCCACCTTTTAAGGACATATGAGGGGATCGATTGCAAACATGAACTGCAGTTTTCAAAGCCTCTCCCCAAAATCCATGAGGGAGATTAGCTGTGGACAGCATGCATCTCACCCTCTCACATAAAGTCCTATTATACCTTTCAGCCACACCGTTGGAAGAGGGGCTGTATGGGACTGTTAGCTCCCTCTTAATACCAAGATTTTCACAAAATCTATTGAATTCAGCACTTGTAAACTCACCCCCATTATCTGTACGTAAGCATTTCAGCTTTCTACCTGTTTGAGTGGTCACAAATGCATGAAATTTCTTAAATGCAGCAAAGGCTTCATCTTTAGATTTTAACAAATATACCCAAAGCTTCCTAGAGTAATCATCAACAAAAGAAACAAAGTAAAGAGCACCCCCCATAGATTTTATGGGCATGCTACAAACATCAGAATGAACAAGATCAAGCACATTAGACTTACGAGAGACACCAGAGTAGTAGGAATTCTTTACTTGCTTACCATATTGGCATTCATTACAAAAATCAAGTTTTGAGCCTTTAGCATCAAACTTGTCCAAATTACATAGTTTATCAAGACCTTTTTGGCTCATGTGGCCAAGCCTTTTATGCCATAATTCCATATGTGAATGGATTTCAGCCAAAGCAATAAACTTGCCCAACAATGCTTTACCATGCAAGCAATAAAGAGTCCCTTTCTTTGTACCTTTAACAATCAGCCTAGAGCCTTTGATAAGCTTCCATGACCCCTTCTCAAAGAGGGTACTATATCCATGCATATCCATTTGCCCAACAGACAATAAGCTTTTCTTGATGCTTGGTACATACCTTACATCATGCAAAACCAGCTCATTGGTACCATCCACTGTGAGATGCACTGTGCCAATACCTTCAATAGAACAAGCATGGTTATTTCCAAGATATACATGTCCATGGCTTCCTGCATGAAAGGTAGTGAAACACTCCTTAATAGGAGTTACATGAAACGATGCACCTGAATCTACAATCCATGTTTGTGACAAAGCATCATTCACAGTAAGCAAGGCATCAATCAAATCCCTCTTTGTGATTTGCATGTCTTGTGCATGAATATTAATAGAAGCATCAAAAATTTCAACATGCTCTTCTGCCATAGTAGCACAAAGTATATCTTCTGCATCTGATAGCTCCTCAATGATGACACTAGAGGCCACATTGGCCTTCTCTTTGTCTTTGTCCTTTGAGGTATCATGTGCTTCATTCTTGGTGTCCTTTTTCTTCCTGTCACCTGTGTTCTTCTTTCTTTCTAGTTCAGCTTTATAAAATCTGCAATCAGGCTTCTTGTGACCTTTCCTACCACATTGATAACAAGTCACTTCAGCCTTGCCTTTGCTTTTGCTCCTGTTCCTTTGTACATTTCCACTTTT